>CAUYNB010017950.1:0-178785 GCA_963574225.1 Lagothrix lagotricha | reverse complement strand
CCTATGTGTGGATTGGACCCCTGTGTGGATTGGACCCCATGTGTGGATTGGACCCCTGTGTGGATTGGACCCCATGTGTGGATTGGACCCCATGTGTGGATTGGACCCCATGTGTGGATTGGACCCTATGTGTGGATTGGACCCCTGTGTGGATTGGACCCCCTGTGTAGATTGGACCCCATGTGTGGATTGGACCCTATGTGTGGATTGGACCCTATGTGTGGATTGGACCCCCTGTGTGGATTGGACCCCCTGTGTGGATTGGACCCCCTGTGTGGATTGGACCCTATGTGTGGATTGGACCCCATGTGTGGATTGGACCCCTGTGTGGATTGGACCCCATGTGTGGATTGGACCCCATGTGTGGATTGGACCCCTGTGTGGATTGGACGCTATGTGTGGATTGGACCCTATGTGTGGATTGGACCCTATGGTGCTTGCTGGGCTTTGGCAGCTGCCAGTACTCACGAGAGCTCTCTCAGATCCTAAGCGGCACAGGACAGTTTTGACTCTGGAAAGGCAAATATCAACCATGGTCCTAAGATTATTAGTGGGAAAAAAAAAAAAAAAAAAAGAAAGTCATTAGGTTAGCCTGTATCTTCCTAAGGATAATTAATAGTATAGTGTTTCATAAGCTTTGAGACTCAAGTTCAAATCCCTCATAACTCACCTATCATTTCTTATGCATTCTCTTTTGATCCTTGCTCATATTTTGCATTACTTAATCAGGATATATATGTAATTTTATAATCTACTTTTTAAAATTTTTGTAGAGACGGGATCTCACTATGTTGCCCAGGCTAGACTTGAACTCCCGGCCTCAAGCAATCCTCCCTTCTTGGTCTCCCAAAGTATTAACGTTATAGGCATGAGCCACCATAGTTGGCAGGTAATCGGTTTTTTTGCAATTAAAGTTATCCCCAAACTACTTTTGCATAATGTCATCATAATCATTATTTTAATTTCTAGAAAATAAAAAAATATTATTTTAGTGACTGCATAATATTCTGTTTCATAATCCCATCTTATTTTGTTTAAACTTGTTGTTAGCTCAGTTGTTAAACAAGATGCTCCTTGAACTTTACTGAAAATAATTGTAATGCTTAGAGTTTTCACAGTAAAATCACCTATTTACCCTAAGTGTAAATAGATCCTGTAGTGAGACAACTCATGCTGATGATGCACAGAGTCCCAGGCCTTTGGCCACCCCAGAGGCAAAATGCTTTCCTGATGTCTTTTGGCTTAAAGCAATTATGTAGAATTGGTACACGTTGTGGGCTCAGATAACCCAGAAATTAAAGGGAGCTCTGTTGGCAGTACTGCTGCATCTTGTAATAGGTCAGGAATGTAGACATTATCTCTATTGGTACATGACTATTGAAATTCTCATTTAAAAAAAAATAATCCGGTCTCTAAGAGGACTAAATTGAATACTGCCGCTCCAAATCTAAGGAGTGGGCCATGAAATTAGCCAGTGTTCTCACCTTTCTGATCAGGGCAGGCTAATGGGTTTGCCGGAGTCTGTGGCTACCATCCCTCCTTCTTAGGAAGAGAATGGAGCATGGGTCAGTTTAATTTCTTAGGTCTTTGGAAAAAGGTTACAAATAAGGAACCTGAGATGTATTGTCCTAGACAAGGGTAAACTGCAGCAGTTAAAAGTTTTAAGTTAGGTTGGTTCTTTTTTGAAGCTAAATCTGTATGGGACTAGAAATTTATATTGTGCCTATTTTTATTCTTATTTTCTGACCTGATAAAATGAGTTATCCTTGGGCAATGACATAAACTTCTTCAATTTCAGTTTTTTCCATTTGCTACCAGAAATGATGACATCTGTTTTACCTGTCTCATGAGATTGCAATGAAAATCAAATGAAATGTTGTATAGACTGTAAAAGCCTCTGATAAGTTCAGGGGTAATGCTTTTATTAATCATTGGTAACGATGATGAGTAGAATATTCCCGGATAGCATCGTCAGACAGTGCTACACTCTGTGGGTATGTTAGGGTACGATATGATGAGTGATGCCAATTAATGCCAGTGATTTGTTCTCTCATATAAGCTGGCCAAGTTATTTTACTGGCTGCCTTTACTTGTAGAAAGCATGCGCTCACGAATGCTGGTAAGACTGAGGTGTTCTGATTTCACAAGATGAAGGCAATCCATAGAATCAGGCAGGAAGAATGTCCCTAATATTTTGTGTGCCACACTGACAAATTATGCCAAGACCATTTGTCAACAGCCGTTTCCAGAAATAAGAGAAAGTGTCATCAAAAATGAAGGACAAGTCGTGACTAAAGAAGCATTTTTCCTATTGTTTGAACACTCCAACTTGCTTTAAATCGCATCCAAGTTGTGTGGTAGACTTTTGCCTGCAGAGAGTAAGCCACACAGCTGCCCACAATGTCACTGAGAGGCACATGACCCAGTTTCTGTGGTCTGAGCTGAAAGAGAACCTGGGTGTGTGATGGCCACAGCTGCCTGTAAAACATTATATGGTGGGTACTTTTTCAAATTCACATTTTTAAAGAGGGAATTAGCTGGTTTTCATTTGTTTTGCCTAAGTTTTGGGGTGTAATTTTTTTCTCCTGAGATCATTTCAGCAGCATCTCCACAAATAATTATCAAGGGATTGGGAGATAGTTTTGCACTGACTGTCTCAGAATGCAGATCTTCCCATATAAAGCTATATAGATTTGTCCGAGGAAGATAGGAAATAATTGATTGCGTCATTGTTCTCTTGACCTGACTTTGTTTGGGTAGCTGTGGCACATGGGTGATAGATGAACTCTTTCAGGTGTATAGAAAGCATTTTCAATGAATCACAACTTAAAGGCACAGAGTATTTTGATGGTATTTGGAAAGAAGCAAATATTCTTTCCTTTTTTTGGAGGTGGGTACTGATGACACCATCTATACTTTTTTTTTTTTTTTTTTGAGATTCAGTTTCACTCTTGTTGTGCAGGCTGGAGTGCAATGGCATGATCTCAGCTCACTGCAACCTCTGCCTCCCAGGTTCAAGCATCTCCTACCTCAGCCTCCTGAGTAGCTGGAATTACAGGCATGTGCCACCACGCCCAGCTAACTTTTTGTATTTTTAGTAGAGAGGGGGTTTCTCCATGTTGACTAGGCTGGTTTCGAACTCCTGACCTCAGGTGATCCACCTAAGCCTCCTCAACTGCAGGGATTACAGGCGTGAGCCACCATGCCCGCCACCATCCATACTTTTTAGAAGAGACTAGAGTGTGGGTCATTTTCATATCTGTGAGGCTTTGACAAAAAAAAAAGTAAAGAAACAGATCATTCATGCTAGAGAAAAGAAGGCTATCACACACAAGCTATACTCCACATATCCATTGAGTGCCAGAAAAGAGAAAAATCAATCAAGGTTACATCTGGGATTTACATCCAGACAATGATGACTGTTTCCAAAGGGAGGAGGTGTGGTCCCACCATAGGTAGAGTTTTAGTTATTTGGAATGGTGTCCTCATGAACCCACCTGAGGTGTTGATTCCTTATCCACGTATTTTTTGATAAAGCTTCATTGTAGCGCTATTTCTAACCATCACTTTGACTAAGTACAAGGGTTCATTTGTGTTAAGGGGGTGATCAGTTGACAGAGTAGACATTTTGTAACCTGCTAAGGAGGGAACAAGGTCATCAAGACCCTAAGCATTCAAGAGCCGTGGTCTTCTACTTTCTCCTTTTCTTCCATGTTACTTTTTTTTTCTCAAATGTGATCTGTAAATCACCTGCAACAAAATTACCTGAAGAGCTTGTTTAAAATACAGATTCCTGGATCTAATTCCATGCCTGCTGAGTCAGAATCTCTATGGCAAATCCAAGAATGGATTTTAAAAAAAATTTTTTTGAGACAGAGTTTTGCTCTTGTCGCCCAGGCTGGAGTGCAGTGGCACGATCTTGGCTTACTGCAGCCTCCACCTCCCCAGTTCAAGTGATTCTCCTGCCTCAGCCTCCCGAGTAGCTGGGATTGCAGGCACATGCCACCACGCCTGGCTAATTTTGTATTTTTAGTAGACACAGGGTTTCACCATGTTGGCCAGGCCGGTCTCAAACACCTGACCTCAGGTAATCCACCTGCGTTGGCCTCCCAAAGTGCTGGGATTACAGGTGTGAGCCACCATGCCCGGCCTCTCCACAAGTGATTCTGATGTTTGAGAACCACTCTCCCAATGCTGAGTAGAGGAGTGGTTCTCAAAGTGTGTTCCTGGACCTGCACCATCAGCATTACCTGGGAGCTTCTTAGAAATTCAAGTTCATGGGCCCTGCCCCATACCTTTTGAATCAGAAACTCTGGGACTGGGGTCCAGCTATCTGTTTTAGGTGATTCTGCTAGGTGATTTTGATGTTCACCAAAATCTGAGAAGCACTGGGGTACAGGACATCGATTCCCTTCAGTGTCTCTACAACAGAAGGGAAGGGAGTCATTAAGACAATGTGAATCATTTGCATCCTGGGTTTGTTTATAACCATCAAATTTCGAATTAGAAGGAGCTTTATAGGAGATTTAATCCAGCCCCCCTCTAGTATTTTAATCTCTTCCTTTTCCTCCTGCGTTCCCTTTTTTCTTTCCTTCTTTGAACATTTAATAAGTACTATGTACTAGGGAGTAGAGATGCAGGGGTGAATACAAATGGCAGCACCCTATCCTCTTGGAGTTTACAGTCTAGGGGAAAGACATATCTCACATGATTACACTAATAGCTATAATATTATAACTGCTGTAAGTGCAGTGATGGGGAGGCACATGACGCCATGAGACTATGTAATAGAGATTTGAGCAAATCTGTACACCTACAAGGTAACTCAGCCCAGATGGAGTACTTCCTTTCCAGGGGAACATTTGCTATGCCGTTGGAGCCTGTTTGACTTTAAGATAAGTCCGTATGTTAGAAGTTCGCTCTTTACATTGAGTCAAAATCTGCCATACTGTAGATGACACAACCCTGGCTCTAGTATCTGAATCTCCATAAAACTAATCTAGTCTTCTGTTCCATTGAAGATCTTCATGTAGATAAAGATCTATTCCTTCTAACTTTTTTCTTTCCGAGGCTGTGAGATTCCTCATTCACTTGGTCTCCTTCAAAAGTACTCCACTTTTTTCTTTATTTTAAAAAATGTTTGTAAAATATTCTTGTGTCCAGCATGAGTTAGAGCCATGGAATGATGGGCTCAGAGGAGCATATCTCAGAATACATCTGTGACCATTCTTGTCCCTGTTATATTTCACATTTCTGAGGCTCAACCTCACATGCTTTGTGGACAATTGTATCACATCCCTGACTGACTTGCACTGAGCTTGCAACTAAATGAAACCCCAGGGTTGTTTTTTTATTTCTTCAAACTTGGTACCTTTATTTATTCAATTTATTTTGAATTGAATAAATCTTTTTTTGTATGCCTACTATGTATCAGGCACATATTGTTTACTTCTGTGGATGTGTTTTTGGACTTCAGTGCTAGATTTATTTATCCATATTGTACTTCATTTTGGATCCTGATTTTGTCATCCACTAGACTGTGAGGAACTTGAAGTTAAAAGCATATTTTTTTTCAGCTTTGTATCTTCAGAGCCTAACTCAGTGCTGCATATGTAGTTGGTAAATAAAATTTCATAACTATAATTCTCTTTCTCTCTCTCTCTCTCTCTTTTTCTAAGTAATTGAACATGTTTTAAGGCAGTGCTCTGGAGATTTCCCTCTAGGATGTCAGTAACCTCAGCCCTTTTACCCAGCACCCATCATTTAGGTGGTTTTTAACTATTTGATTGTGTCTATTTGCATCATCAGCCAATCTAAATTTCTTTACTGTGCCAATCAAAATCATGCAAGATGTTAATAGTTGCCTAGGTACAGGATGTCTCTGACAGCCTTCTAATCTACCAATCTAGTAGGTTTATCTGAAGGAAATGAGGTTAGTCAGTCCTCACTTGTTCTAGTAGTCACCACTTCCTTTTCACTGTTGACAAATAGTCTTTTAAAATCTATTGACAAGTCAAGGATTCAAGAGATGGACTGCTTTTAGCTGGACAAGATATGCAGTGTTTTTCTGTGTGGCCAAAAACATGTCTCAGAACAATGTCTTTACTAGAAATTCCTTTCTTCCATTTGCTTGAGAAGTATTTTAGATTCTCAGAATGAGTTCTTGTATTTTTATACTTTCAACTAGAGCAGCATGATTGTAACTCGTCCTTGGGTCCGTGGATCTCCATGGGGTATACATTTCTTCTTGACACATTCCTCCTCTCCTTCTGGTAGGTCTGTGTCCACTAACACAGATATGATTTGGTCAGATATAATATTTTAGTATTATGGTTTGTAAAATATAATTGAGGGAGCTCTGAAAACTTACCAATTTCTTCCCAGTAATGGGGCTAGTTCCCATAAGAATTATCATTTATAATATGGTGATAAGCCTTTGCTTAGGTTGGTCATGTATAAATGTGTTTTTAAACAAAAGTTAAAACTTTTATTACCATTTCATTAGAATGAGCACCATTCATTGTTAATTCCAGGGAAGGAGTTTTGTTTTATTTTTAGTAATTCCATGTCACACTCTGTCTGGCCGTCAGTCATTTGTAAAGTGAAAGATTTGGACTAAGTGATCTCTAATTTATGATCAAACTCTAGAATTATATTATTTTAAACCTTGAGAAGGAAAGTCTCTTTTAAAATAACTTCAAAATTAGGCCAAGCGTGATGACTCATGCCTGTAATCCCAGCACTTTGGGAGGCTGAGGCGGCTGGATCACCTGAGGTCAGGAGTTCGAGACTAGCCTGGCCAACATGGCAAAACCCCGTCTCTACTAAAAAATACAAAATAGCTGGGTGTGGTGGTGAGTAATCTCAGCTACTCGGGAGGCTCAGGCAGGACAATCACTTGAACTCAGAAGATGGAGGTTGCAGTGAGCTGAGATCATGCCATTGTGCTCTAGCCTGGGCAACAAGAGGGAAAAAAAGTTAAATGGGATAGCACACACGCACCCACACACAGGAGTACATATAAAACTAGTGAAATCTGAATAAAAATGTTGGACTGCAACAATGTCAATTTCATGGTTGTAGTGTGTTGTACTATAGGGTTGTGAGATGCTTCCTTTTGGGAAACCTGAGTGAAGGGTATATATAGGATATGTCTATATTATTTCTTATAACAGCATGAGAAATAAGAACTAATAATTTGAGATAATCTCAAATTTGAGATCTTATTTGAGATAATCTAAAATTATCTCAAATAAAAAGTTTTTAAAAATTACATGTTAAAGTGTTATAACAGGACTTTAGAGATAAGTGGCCATTGCTTGACCACATGCTAGCTTAAAGAAACTATTTAGGCTTCCCCAAACTCCATTTCCTTGTCTCCTGTAAAGTGGGGATATTAATTCCTGCCGGATGGGATTGTTAGAAAGATTATATAAGACTGTGTGTGTAAGCATCTTGCATGGTCCATGCTCCATGGTAGGGACTCAGTAAATGTTGATTACTTTCCCTTGTGCCCCTTCTTTGTTCTAGAAAGAAACTAGGGCACACAGCCTCACTGCATCTCCCATAGGAAAGGTGACATCTGACCTGAAGCGAAAGACAGTTTAGAAGTGTAACTCAATGAGATGAGCCCTGTAGCAGCATAGTGAGTAATGCTGTTACATACCTTTCACAAATCACCCAGCAGATCAGCTAACAGGGCTTGGCACAGCTTACTGGTAAAATAAAATAACAAGGCAGCTTCCAAACCCAGCCTGAGTCAGGGAGTCGCGACACCACAGCCAGAGTCAGAATCTAGAATGTCCACAGGCCTTGGAGCTTGGCTGTTTCAGTGGATTCAGATGTGTTATAAATCTGCATAAGTGGAAAAAAACAAAAGCAGCTTCTCTCTGGCTGGCCCCATGAATAACTGTCCCCAAGAGGCCTGGAGAAATTTTCCTTCCTTTGCAGAATCCTTAATCATGTCTACCAAATATGAGTTTTCCATGCAGCTGCACGAATGAGGAAGTAGGAGAGAGTAAAGAGAATAGTGCATTCCTAGACAGTTCTTGGTCCTGAGGATGTGATTGTTGAATCAATGGCCAATATGCCTCCCCCATACCTCCCCAAACGCTTATCATTTCCCAGGGCTCTTTCCTCATCCTGATCCGGTGAATGTTTTTAAATCTGTGAGTTGGCAAGAAGCATAGAAGGCAAACTTACCAGATTTTCAAATGATACTGTGGTATACGAGAGTCAGGGGACAGAATCACAGTTTTTGAATGATCAGCAGGTTTGGAGCACTGGGCAGATCACAGTCAGTTGTAATTTAATAGGGATAAAGTTAAAAATCTGTCCTTCAACATCAACAGCAGAAATACAGGCTAGGAGAGGCTTATATTGGCAAGAATTTTACATGAAAAAGGTATAAGGATTTATAACTCAAGAAAGACAGGAGTCTTTCTTGAGTGGTTGTATTAAAAAGGAGGTTAGAGATCAGAAAAAGAAGTCTCCTTCAACTTGGTATAATTTGCACCAGTCAGACAATACCCAGTCTATTGTATTCAGTTGTAGGGGCCAAATGTAAGGAAGATATAGATAAATTTGAATGGATCACTGAGGGAAAGAAGGAAAAGGGAAAGTCAAATTAAAAAGATTGAAAAGATACGTTGTTTGAAGAACAGTTGAAGAGGAATAAGGATATTCAGCTGATTACTTTTTTTTTTTCAGGTTACCATATGAAGAAGAGTAAACTTGTCTATTTTGCTCTGAAAGGGAAAAATGAGATTATTGGGAGAGAGAGTCCGTAAAAACAGATTTTGGCTCAATAGAAGGAAAATTTTGAGCAGTTCAGTGATGGAAAGAACTATTTTCATTAAATTGTGAGCTTCCTGTCACTGGAAATAATCAAGCCAGGGCCAAACGAGTGTCTGTCTGGGGTACTGAAGGATCCCAGCATTGAATGAGAGCTTGGGGCCGGTGACCTTTAAGATCACTTCCAACTCTCATAGTCTGTTATTTAAGTTAGCATGAATGCCAAGGCTGCTTACGACATGCCAGAGCCACTTTTTCAACTTTTGGCTCTGATATTGACCAGCTGTGTGACCTTCAGCTAGGAGATTAACCATTTCTTGTTCCAGTTTCCTCATCCATTAAATGAGGGAGCTGAATGTAGTGATGTCTAAGTTGCTGCCTGGCACATCTGTCTCTCAGGGCTTCTGAGAATTAAAGGATGCTGGAAGAGTAGAGTCTAGGCTGACACCTGCCATTTTTTTCTAAGTTGGCTTGCCAGGAGGTGGCTTAAAAGCCAAAAACCACTGTTGATTCTGAGGGCCACGGAAAGAAACTCTCAATTTACTTGTTGGCAGGAGAGCAGGTGATTGTGAACCTGGAAGTTGTTCCCGTGAGATCTTTGTCAGGAAGTTCATCAAATAACTGCTAATCTGGTTTCTCTCGAACACCTGTACTTCTGACTGAGTTCAGCAATGCCTCTGCAAACAACGTAGAAGAAAGGAAGGTTATATTACCATTGCAGTACAGTGTTATCTCTTACAAAGCAAACCTTTGTCTTTCATTTGCTTAATGATCTGTCGGTTGCTATTGACCTGTGCTTATAATCTTAAGAACAAATGTATATAAAGCAACTTACTATGCGGCAGATTTATTCTAAAAGTTTTACGTATATTAATTTATTTAATACTTTATTAGCTGAAAATACAATGATGAATCAGTAGATTAGATCTTCTTTCCTTTATAGAAAGGAGGTAGTTAAAATCTAGTTTAAGTCCGTCTGAATGGTAGAGTACAGAATTCAGATCCAGGCCCTCATTCTCTGAGGCTTCATTGTTCAATGACTATAATTTCTTTTGTGGCCCATTTGATTACTAATACTTTTATTTTCTTCTGTATTAAGGTGCCTCACTTCCATCACTATTACATGTGAGCTCTCCTTCTGGTTCCTTCTTTGACTTCTGTCTGACATCCACGTCTCCAAATCCCATTTCTTCTTTTTTCCAAAGATCTTTGAAAATGCAGCCATCAGTGGGCGTGTCATTGTTTGCTTTGATATAGATACAGAAGGTAATGGACAAGATTTTAAGCACCTCTTGCAGTTACTGAGGTCAGTAGAGGAGGAAATATGTAAATTTATGCTTCTTATAAGTATGTGAAGAATTTAAAACTTCATTCCCTGGCTTGCAGATCTGGCCATACTTACTTCGTCCAGATACAGTACCATATTTCCTTCCATCTCTTTGTTTTCTTAGGTTGGAAATGAAAACAACTGTTAAAACTAAGAGCACATGAGTCAGTCTTGAATCCCAATGTAGTAATTACAGTTTCCATCTCAGTTGGTAAAGTCCCTCCTAGTATACTAAGCCCGATATCACAATCCCCTTGTGGGGAGAACACTACCAATGGTATTGTCAATTTTATAGCAAGACTTTTTTTGTTTTCCAGACCTCTAAGATTAAACATTAAATCATTTGCCAAGTCAAGAAAAATAACAAGCAAAAAATACTTCAGTTTAAAAACTTGATTCTTGAAACGTGCTCTTTTTTCGAAATTAAATTTAGATTTTGACCAAATCTCCATGTTGATGTTGGAAATGTCAGTTACTATTCCACATTCTTTTTTTTTTCTTTTGAGACAGGGTCTCACTCTGTTTCCCTGGATGGGGTGCAATCGTGCAATCATAGTTCACTGTAGCCTCAAACTCCAGGGTTCAAGTGATCCTCCGGCCTCAGCCTCCTGAGTGGCTGGGACCACAGGCATGTGCCATCATGCTCAGCTAATTCTTTTTGTAGACATATGGTCTCACTATGTTGCCCAGGCTTGCCTGGAATTCCTAGCCTCAAGCGATCCTCCATGCTTGGGCTCCCAAAGTGTTGGAATTACAGGTATGAGCTGCCACCATTCCTGGCCACTTTTCCACATTTTTGAAAATGGAGCTTTCGATAGACTTCATGATATCCTCACTGTGAGTACTTCTGCTTGAACTCTTGTAGAGGCTAAGCCTTGAATTGTTTTCTCTTTTCCAAGTTTCTGAGGTTTACGGTCTAGTAAGCCAATCTCAGAAGAGTCATCCACCATCTATTAATTGGCTGTCACCTTTGAAAGCAGATTGATCCTCTTTTCGCTCTGCTTAGTCCACCGTATCAACTATCTAGTGTTTTACTGAAGAACCCTTCTGTCTACAGCTGCGGTGGTTCCTCCTCACCTCCAACTCATCAACCTAATGTTGCCCTATAAATATGCTACCGAAGGAGAGCTTTGTGCCTGGTAAGAGGAGAGTCAGGGAACTTGGCCTGTTTACTCGCTTCACTTTGACCATTTTATTTTCCCTTTCTAAGGCTCGATTATTGATTATTTGATTAGATTATTTCTAAAGTTCATTTCTCCACGAAGATTTCTATAGTTCTGTTATGATTGTGTCCCCCAAGAGCCAATTTTAGGTGCTGGAAATGAAGCCACTGCATGCCTGGCATGACTTATGAAACTCTGAGAAGGCCATTCAGCCCCAGATCCCTCTTCCACAACTGAAATTCCACCATTAGATAGTTATTCCTTGTGGTAGGATGGTACCTCTCAGATATGACACCATTTAAAATCCAACATGTTTGGAAGGGTGAACCCATGAAACTAGTATGTGAGACAATATAGTATCATGGCTAGAGGCAAGCTCTGAGGTCAGACCACCTTTCACATCTGGGCTCTGCCACTTACAAGATATATGAGCTAGGCAATTAATTCATCTTTCTGTGCCTCAGTCTCCTTATCTGTAAAATGTGGATAATACTACTCTTCTCAAGGGTTTTTGTGAGGTTTCAATGAAATATGTAAAGTGATTAGATGAACATTATCCTGCTTTGTAAGCCTTAGCAATTATTATCTTCATCTGCATAAATCTGCATGTCGTCTTGATGCATATTGTATTGAAAACTGATATCACGTCACAGAGAAATTGGAGTTTTGGTTGGGAAACTGGAAGGATATACTTTGAACACAAAGGGCACTATTAAGAGACAGTCTGCCTGAATGAGGTGTCACAGCTGGTGGCATAAAGTCACTGACTGCCTGTAGGTGGATAGGGAAGCATGTACAAGAGAGGGTAAGGGAGATGGGACTGCTTCCAGTCCTAATCAGCATGCTCAGTAACTGATAGAATTTATCAGCTAGGACAATGAACCAGTAATGTGATGTACACCTACCTGCAAATTAACTTTGAATTCAGTACTTGCTTAACTTTCTCTGTGTCTCATAATTCCATGGATTCTCATGTTCAGATAATGCTAGGTCACTGAGCCATTGCACTTGAAGAGCTGTGGGGAAATGTAGAGTGTTTTACCTTGCTTAATGCCCCTTCATCTTGTCTTTAGATTACATGAAGCAGATGACATTTGAAGCCCAAGCCTTTTTAGAAGCTGTGCAATTCTTCCGACAGGAGAAGGGTCACTATGGCTCCTGGGAAATGATCACTGGGGATGAAATCCAGGTAACATGGGGCTCAACATTTTGAATTCTGTCTATGTTTGGGTGTTTGGGGAAGTCAGGGTCATTTTATTAAACGATCAAACAAAAAAGTTGCAAGTGTGGAAGATGTGGTTCCAAAGGCCATCTCTCTCATGTCTGGAAGCATTGGTCAGCAAACTACTGGGCACCCACCACCAAGACCACCAGACTGGGCATGACATAGGGCAGCCAAAAACATGGCAACTACAGTGGAAAGAGCTGCCTCCACTGTTTTCTGTGAAAAGAATTACTCTTTCAAATGACCCTGTGCTTCCAGACCAGAATCAAGTGAGGAATAGTACAAAGTGTATGAGAGGGCTTTAGTTAGGGTCATGAAGCTTGGACTTAAGTCATGCCAACTTACTTAACCACTTTTAGTCTCAGACTACTCCTCTGGAAAAAATAAGAGTAACAATGTTTACCTTGCAGCGTTGTGACAAGGGAGATGCAGTTGGAGGAGTATTTGGAACGCAGCTGTCTTTATTGAATTATGTGTAAATGAAGTAATGAAAAAAACAAATTCAAAAGCATTAGACAGTTTTCTATGTGTTTCATTTACCTTTTCTAGTTTTCTGTCCCCTGTGGTACATTATAACTTCTCATGACCCTGATTAGATGACAGTCACGGCCTAAACACTTCAGTGGGCTTGGTCCCAGGAACAGTATTATAAATCTCCAAAGGAAACTATGCTTCATGATGTGATCCCAGCCTCCATGATGACGTCAGTCACATGGCTGCTTCAGCCAAGAGGAGGAGGCTGGGTATGGGCATATTTACATAAAGTAACACGATATTTAAGAATGCTGTCTTTTGGGCTGGGCGTGATGGCTCATGCCTGTAACTCTAGCACTTTGGGAGGCCAAGGCAGGTGGATCACTGGAGGTTGGGAGCTCAAGACTAGCCTGAGCAACATGGAGAAACCCCATCTCTACTAAAAAAATACAAAATTAGCCGGCTGTGGGGACACATGCCTGTAATCCCAGCTACCTGGGGGGCTGAGGCAGGAGAATTGCTTAAACCCGGGAGGCAGAGATTGTGGTGAGTTGCACTCCAGCCTGGGCAACAAGAGTGAAACTCTGTCTCAAAAAAAAAGAATGCTATCTTTTTTATTTTTTCCACGTCTCCCATGGTACCTCTTTTGGGAGCTAGTGGAATTTATTATTGGAGAACAATATTTGGAGGATGCCAAATGGTGCCTTGCCTCTGTGTGGCCATTAAACATCCAATGCTGAAAACTCATGAGGGAGCTCTTCCTTATAGTTTCACCATGTGAGAACATGTGTTTACCATTAGAATCTTCTCTTTGGCAGATTCTAAACTCATTTATTTCCCAACCTGAGGCTTACTTCTTCCAGAATTTTTAACAAGTCTTGGTTTCTGAGATTTTGGGGAAGCACATCCGTTCATAAATCTGAGAGAACTAAATAGTTACTGCACTTATGCCATAAAGAAAAACAAAAAGTGTCAGAAGGGGAGGCTGAAGCACTTGACACCGCTGGCCTGCCATGTAAGCCAACATAGCTAATAGATAGACCAGTAGTCAGATGCCTTTTTGTGATGCTTGATAACGTTCAAAACCTAATGCTGTTTGTCTTGCCAATCTTATGGGATGAGTAGGGCAGTTATTATTATTTCAATTTTGTAAATGAGAAAATGGAGGGAAGCATATAACAGCAAAGTGACTTGCCCAGTTTCATTCATTCAACTAGTATTTTTTTGAGACTGAGTCTTGCTGGGCTGGAGTGCAGTGGCGTAATATTGGCTCACTGCAACTTCTGCCTCCCAGATTCAAGAGATCCTCCTACCTCAGCCTCCCAAGTAGCCGGATTACAGGTGCATGCCACCACGCCTGGCTAATTTTTAGAGGCGGGGTTTCACCATGTTGGCCAGGCTGGTCTCACACTCCTGACCTCAGGTGATCCACCCACCTCGGCCTCCCAAAGTGCTGGGATTACAGGCATGAGCCACCATGCCTGGCATCAACTGCTATTTACTGAGCACTGACTCTATGCCATGCACTGGGTTGGGGGCTGGTGATCTAGAGATGGACAAGACCAGAATGGTCCCGGCCCTGTGGAGCTGACAGTTTCAGGGTTATATGCTAAGTGGACAAATGGCAAAGGAAATGATGGCTTCTGCTTCTGACCCAGTGAAAGACCAACACCAACCATGGGAATATACTAAGTTACACATTTATTTATCAATAGCTCCCTGAGTTCAGCCATGCCACTTGCTTCATTTTTTTCTTTCACTTGAAAACTTATGTGAACTCACATTCCTCCACGATGCCATTGAAAATAGGTATTTAATAAGTCCTTTCTGGGAGTTGAGTTTGAGTGTGTTGTATTTTCTTTTGCTTACCTTCTGCTTTTGGCTTTAGGCTGATTACGTGCTAAGCGGTATAAGTTGGAAGAGAGAGAAAGTACTATCTCTTGCCATCGTGGTGAGGCAAGACACACATAGAAAGCATGCAGAAGACAAGGCACATATGTGTGGGGTATATGTATGTGTGTCTCTATATAGATGGAGATTGTAAAGCATTCCTGCAAGTGGTCATAGTAAGCTCCTGATTTTGCAGTATAAAAAACATTTTAGGTGGGAAAGCAAAACAAAACAAAAAAAGCAGAAAAGAGATAAAAAAATCACTGGAGTTATCAAGTGTCCCAGTAAGAAGTTTCACAGGGGCTGCCTGTGGTGGCTCATACCGGTAATCTCAGCACTTTGGAAGGCCAAGGTGGGAGGACTGCTTGAATCCAAGAGTTCGAGATTAGCCTGGACAATATAGCAAGACCCGATCTCTTCACAAAGTTTTGTAAAAATTAGCTGGGCATGGTGGTATGTGCACGTAGTCTCAGCTACTTGGGAAACCAAGACAGTAAGATGATTTGAGCCCAGGAGTTGAAGGATGTAGTGAGTTGTGATTGTGTCACTGCACTGGGAAACAGAGTGAGACCTTGTCTCAAAGAAAAACCAAAAAAACAAAAAAAGTGGTTTTGCTCCTCCCAGAATTTAAGTATTTTGGCAAAATAACAGACTCATAAAATGTGAGTGCTGGAGAGGCATTTCAGGATTATTTGTCCAGCACCCTCCAGGTGAGAGAAAGAACATTTAGAGCAGTCAGCTGAAGTCACAAAGCTAGTCTGTTACAGAAATGCATTTAAACCAGCTTCGAGAAGCTGGTAAAAGGAAATGGCTTCCTAAGCTTCCTGTGTGGGGCCAGGTAAGGATTAAAGTTCCCCACAGACCCTAAGACATGGAGCATAACAGTAAAGCAGTGTCTATCCTAAGACTCATAGAAACAAGAGACCAGGGGCCCGAAGAAGCCAAGGGGTTAAAGAAAATGGTGTAGCCTATGGTATAGCATAACCGAGTTTGAGAAAATGACATCTTTTGTTTAAAGCCTTGGGTTTATTTGCATTTTTTCTTCCTGTCTGCTAAGACCTTAATCATAATCCCGTCCTGAACCCCTCTACCCTAGGGGCCTGCATTCAGACTTCCAGCCTTGTTCCATTCCCTTCATAATAATGACTCACACAGCAAGTGTGGAAGGCCCTCGCGGTGATGATTATTTTAGGCAAGTGTCCAGGCAAAGCAACTCTCTCAGAATAACTTGCCTGTCAGACTGTTAAGGTGAAAATATTTGTATGTCAGTAAAAACATCAACATATTTTCTACTTGTCAATATAAATATATCAAATGAGATCATGAGGGAAAGGCCTTCGCAACTGTAAAATATCTCTAGCTATGTGGTATATTTATTATTTGCTTTTAAAATACCTGGATGGACTAGAGAACAGCTCATAATTCCCACAGAAGTTTCAAGACCAAAAATAAAAATAAAAAAAAACTACCCACATATTTTAGGCCTTGTGCAAATTCTCCAGAGTTGTCTTTTGCTGAAAGATCTTGAATGTGACCCGTTTAGAGTAGACTCTTTCACCCATGGCCACTCAGTAATACAAGGGGCCTGGGCCAGCAGCCTGGTGAGACCATGGGGCCTGCCTCAGGAAGGAGGGTGGTCTCTCTGGATGTCACACCTTCGTCACAGCTCAGCCTCTGAAAGGAAGCACTGTGCTGTGGCCTTTAAGGGGTGATCCTGGGTTTGCTGGTTTTGATCAACCTAGTGACATGCTTAGTTTCTTATAGGAGTGATAGAATTTTTAAATCTCTAAGTCCTACCAGTTAAGTATGCAAACAGTCCCCTAGCCATCACCCCCCCATTAAAAAAAAAAAAAACTAAAAACTAAAGTGATATTCCTAGGTCGCTTATGTTAAAATTCAGTGGATACTATTCTGAGGGAATTCCTTCATTATTATGATTTATTAGATTAGTTACTTTCTCTAAAAGAGCCCAAAGGCTTCAGACTCTGCTTGTGGAGACAGACCATGGTAGGAAATGCCAGAGTGGGCTCTGGGGAGGTGAGAGGCAGCACTCAGACAGGGCAGGGTGGGGCTGAAGGTTGGAGGGTGAAGATGGTGGTTGGGATGCGACACACTTGAGCTTCAGCACCCAGAGGCTCTGCTGCCCTGTGGCTATTCCCTGAGCCACACTCCCCTGCTGTATTAGTCCATTTTCATGCTGCTGATAAAGTCATACCCGAGACTGGGTAATATATAAAGAAAAAGAGGCTTAATGGACTCACAGTTCCACGTTACTGTTAAGGCCTCACAATCATGGCAGAAGGTGAAAGGCATGTCTTACGTAGCAGCAGACAAGAGAGAATGACAGCCAAGTGAAAAAGGAAACCCCCTTTAAAATCATCAGCTCCAGTGAGACTTATTCACTACCATGAGAACAGTATGGGGGAAATTGCCCCATGACTCAATTATCTCCCACCAGATCCCTCCCACAACACATGGGAATTATAGGAGCTACAATTCAAGATGAGATTTAGATGGGGACATAGCCAAACCATATCACCCCCCTACTTGGAACCCACTCCCACCCCTTCTTTTTCTTCCCAGACATGTTTCCTTTAATTCCCTAAGTTGTGAAATAGAACCAAATTTCTTGGAACATTGTGTGGGAAAGACTAAAGAAACTCTAAGCCCACCCAAATGGAACATTTTTTTTCTTTGGCCTTTATATATAACATTTTTATATTTTCAAACCCGTTTCACACTTAAGCTAAAATTCTAACCAGTCTCTGCAAAAGGATGAATTGGGACAATTCTTAGGACCCTTGGGTTTCATAATGTCAACCCGCTGATTTTAAATTCTGGCATTGGTCTCGGTTGCTCTTGGCTCACTCTTCCCATACCACACTTTAGGCAGATGAGTTCCAAACAAGCACTTCTCCCATTGAGCAGGGTCGGCTGGTGGATTGTTAATTACCCACTGAATCTATTAGGTTGGTGCAAAAGTAATTGCAGTTTTTGCCATTACTTTCAATAATTGTTGGACCTGCTAATTTCCATGGAGTTTTGCACATGTTAGGTTCCTCTTAAACTCCACAGAAAGCAGTGATTCATCTCTCGACTGCCCCCAGAGAATGGTGAAGAAAGGTCAAAAACATCTCAACCAGTGGATTACCAGGGCTGGTGGAAATCCTGTCCCCACCATAACCTTTGTCACACCAGGCAGATCCACATGTCAGATGAGAGGAGCCCTACTTGCTGCCCTGAGCTGAATACCTTCTCTCCCAGCAAACTGCAGTCACAGTGAGCTTGATGGCTCATCAACCTCTACCCTGAGAGTGTTTCTATTTGGTTCAGCAAAAGCGTTACACCCTGCTGTGACAGAGCCCTGATTACAGGCAAGATTGAATGAGCTCATGAGCATTTCCACTAGCATGAGGCTGACCAGTGACCTCAGAGCAAATCCTCCTTAATTCCCAAAGCATAATTTGAATTTTTATGAGAAGTGAAAGGAGGAGATCAGTTATTTTGGACAAATATTATTTCAAACTCATAGAACAGATGCTTCAAGTGATTCCCTGCTTTTCTGCCTGCTTCCCTTCTTAAAACTATGCTCGCCCCGTTTGTAAATCTTAGTGTGCAGACTATGATTGCAAGCTGAGCTATGGGCCTCAAAGGACTCGTGGTGAAAGTGAATCTCAACAGCAAAGCTGCTGCAATTCAGAGACAGGGGTAAAGGAGAGACTAGTAGCGTGAGTGGATATGTAGAATACTGCTCAGATTCGCAAGAAATAGTTTAATTTATCCAAGCAAAATTTTAGGAGCGATGTGGGAACACATTTTTTAAAAACACCTGAAAAGTTTAGACACTCCCTCCCATTTTTTTTAAGTTTTTCCTTTTTTTATTTGTTTCAGTCTCCATTAATTATCTCACACCCCTCCCATAAATGTTTCAAATGTCTGATTGTTCCAAAATATTTATTATTGTCTTCTTTTTCCTTTTTTAAACTGTATCCAGCCTTATTAAAGATGCTTTTTTAATTGCACTTTAAGTTCTGGGGTACATGGACAGATCTTGCAGGATTGTTGCGTAGGTACACACATGCCATGGTGGTTTGCTGTCTCCATCCCCCTGTCGAAAGATGCTTTTTATAAGCAATCATAGTATATTAGGCAGGACATGAGCAGACAATCGCTAATAGTATGCAACAACTTCCAAACTCTCTTCTTCAATGAGCCAACATCAGTAAAGCTGTATAAAAGCCAGTGAAATAATTTGCTTAGACTCTTGATTGGAGTGAGGGTTGACATTTCACATGTAGCATGTTGTTTAACAACTTTTCGTGAGCCAATCTTGACTTTCAGGAAATAAAATGAAAATGGCAGAATCATCAGTCTGGAAATCCACAGTCTAAAAAAGGAACTGCTGTTCTTTTGAGAGATGTCCTCTCAATAGGGGTGACTGGAAGGTCCAGATGACCCCCTGACTGCTAACTAATTTTAGGTGTCAGGTCCCAACAGGTCTCTGGGTTTAAGGAAGTTGAGACCATACTAAAGGCAGAGAAGGAGAAGAGGAAATAAAAAAGAATTTTTGTTTTTCCACACCATAAGGTGTTTCTGCTAAGGTAACTGTGTATGTCAATGCCAGGGAATCCCCTTCTGAGAGCCAAGAGGAAGTTTCTCAAAACTGGAAAGAAAGGTGTTTCCCCACATCAGTCCATCTTTGGACACATTCTATTAGTGACATATGCCCCCTACGCCAAACACAATGAAATATTCTGTGTGATAATAACATAGCTTTAAGAAAAGTAAGACAACATTCTGCATTTTTATAAAACTCCATTTTAAAAAACAGTATTTCAAATTGTACAGTCACCAGAAGTACACAGTTACCAGAAATGCACACGCTTCCCCTGGTGTCTCCAGCACCGCAGCTTTCTGTGCCTGGTCTGTTATAGCGTCTTCATTTTCTGTGGGATTATTTCCCTCCTTGCCAGCGCCAGCCTTTCCTTTTTTTTTCCTTTTGTGTGCCTTCTCTTCCTTCTTTGCAGGGGCCTTTTGAGGCTTGGGTTCTGGCTTTGGAAGAGCAGGTCTAGCAGACAACCTTGTAGATCTTCTTTGTGGTTTATCCTGCAATGTGGCTGTATCTCCTGGGGCATCCCCTCAGCCTTTCTCCAGTGCTGGATGAAGGCGCTGCATGGTGGAATGCAGTGGCACATGGGGTCTGGTCAGTCCAGGCGTCATTCTCACTTCTTCACACTGCTCCTCCCTTCTTTTTCTAAACATTAGAGAGGATGGTGTTGGGGCTCAGGGGACAGTAGGGACTAAGAGCCTGAAGATACTTCGATACCTTGATCATGAAGGGGCTTAGGGGGAATGACAGTCCCAGGGAACACAGACCGAGACTCAAGCCACCAAAACCAAGCCTAGCATTCACTTCACGATTTTACTAAAGATGTGCTTATTCCTTATTGAAATCTTCCATTTTACTCTACCCTTTAAGTTCTTCTAGTTTATGTAGGAGTCCCCTCAGAATGATGGGAAAGATATTAAGGGAAAAATAGTAGAGAAAGTTTTATAGTCTCAAACCCTTTTGGAAGGGTTTTTTCATAGTTTCAGTAGTAGTTTTGGCTGAAGATAGCCTAAATCCCCTTTACATTTAGTTAATAAGTAAGGCAAATAGCTAGGGTATGTGGGGGAGTTCACCTAATTAACTTGTTTCCTCATCAGGTCTTAAAACTAAACTTTGAGCTGGATGGCCCTCTTGTGGGAAGGTTAACCAAGGATATTATCAATTCATAGGATTTGCTTTAAGCATCAGAACCCGACCTTTAAGCTTTCTCTATTAAGTGTATTGACTTAAAGCCTCTGTTATTAGATCTGTACTAAATAAATGGGGAGAGGGTGAGCTAATGGGTGTCGCATAGCTGCGATCTCTCTCTGTGAGAAGCTCACAACCCCTCAACCCAGTTGTTCACTGTATTCTGTGTGTGAGTGCATTTATTCATCTGTGATACAGCTGGGGTCTGTAAGAAAGACCCCGGCAGGTAGTGACCCCAACATGATCAATGTCACAAATTTGAATATGTGAAGTTTGAAATTGGGGAATTTGTTATTTTCATTGGGAAAACAAGGGGAAAATATCAGCAGATGTTACTGTTCCTTGTGGATGTTTAAGAATGTTCAGCCTCTAAGACCGTCTTAGTTGGGATTTCTGTGGCCTCTGTAGTAGGTTACACTATTAACCTACTACAGAGTTCATGTGGTCTAGGACAGGGACAGCTAATCAGGACGTCTTTAGTTGGCCTGATGTTCAGATGTAGCCGTCACCGACTGACTGACTCTGGGCTGTCTTCTGCTGTGCAGATCCTGAGTAACCTGGTGATGGAGGAGCTCCTGCCCACTCTTCAGACAGACCTGCTGCCTAAGATGAAGGGGAAGAAGAACGACAGAAAGAGGACCTGGCTTGGTGTAAGCAATGGTTTTGCACCACAACTGAGCTACTCAAAATGGGAACGTTCCCTTCCCTTTTCTTTTTGGGCATTTGTAGTTGTTGTTTGATAATTCCTTCCCTGAGTGTAGAAATGCCTACCTCAAACCTACTCAATCTCATTTACATGAAGACTAATCCAAACAGACTCCAACTCTGAAAGAAAAATTACAATGTGTGTGCAGTTCTGTTTATGTTATGATGGTCTGTGATGACAGCTCCTCCCTCTACTTGACTCCATCAGTGCTTACACATGACAGAGCCCTGATTTATGTGTTATTCCCTGTTGCAGCTCCTCGAGGAGGCCTACACCCTGGTTCAGCATCAAGTTTCGGAAGGATTAAGTGCCTTGAAGGAGGAATGCAGAGCTCTGACAAAAGGCCTGGAAGGAACAATCCGTTCTGACATGGATCAGATTGTGAACTCAAAGAACTATTTAATTGGAAAGATCAAAGGTCAGTGGAGATAATCCATGCTCTTACTAATTAAATAAGCTGTACACACAGGGATCTACCATGTAGCAGGAATGCATGGTTTCAGAGGATAATTAAACTTAAGAAACTGGGAGGAGGTGAACACAGCTGCAACAGGCGCATGTGGAGGTACCATTAGGGGCCTGGGCCTTCCCGTGGAAGCTTCATGGACACAAGGCAGAGGAAAGTTTGCTTCTTGCCTTTGGTAGTGCCTGTGTATTCCGATACTGCCTGCACTCCCAAGTCCCGTTGTAGCCCTCCTGATACTGAATTAGACTGGCTTCTGCCCTGCCTCCTCTTGGCTATAAGCTCTCAAAGAGCTGAGCTATGTCACCCTGGTTTACTCAAGCACACCCAGGGCCTGGTGTCATGCCGGGCATATACAGACTCTCAGTGAATATTCGAATCAATGAATACATGGATTTTCCTCTAACAGGAAAACCTAAAATTTTGGCTTAGAGTCATACCCAGTGACACTACAAACCCAATAAATGTGGGTTTATAGCCCCAACTCCAATATCAGCCAGTCCATGCATACCTGGGGAGGTCACTCAACTTTTAATTACCTCAGTGTCCTCTGAAATTAGGAGGATCCACAGGAGTGGGGTTGGTAAACTGAAGCCCTTGAGCTGTATCAGGCCACCACCTGTTTTGTAAATAATGTTTTATTGGCACACAGCCAGGCACATTTACTTGCATATTATCTGTGGCTGCTTTTGTGCTGCAACAGCAGAAGTGAATAGTTGGAATGGAGATCTTACGGACCACAAAAGCACAAATATTTACTATTTGGTCCTTTACAGAAAACAGTTTACCTATTCCCATACAAGAGGCCTTAGATGACCTCTAAGGAATCCTACAGAATGAAATTCTATGGTTCTCCATTCTATCTGGGGCCTCTACAACCCAATAAACACACCACACCTAGTGTCACTTCAGAGGAGAAGCTTGCAGGCTTATCTGTGATTGTTTATGGACAGTCTTCTTAGAGAGTTCTCGGATTATTCACTCGCTCACTCATTCATTCATTAGAAACTATTCACTAAGTGCTTTACAAGCCAGACAATGGAGCTTTATCAGTGACCAAGGAACACCCTATTCCTGTGCTCAGGAGACTTGAGTCTCTGGGCTATCTGTTTTGTGGTTTATCCTCTGCAGTTCAGGCCCCTTTCCACTGCAGCCCAGCTTGCTTCAAGGTTCTTAGCATAGGTCCTGCTGAGAGGAGGTTAGAGGAGGCCCAGCTCCAGCACAGGCGTGTGTGTCTGTGTATCTCCGTGTGTCTATTTACGCCATCCTTTCCAAAGCCAGTTCTATATTAATTTCAGAGTATTTGATGTTTTCTACTATTCGCGTCTCTTATTCTTCCATTAGCATAACTAATCTAGAGTTGGCTATATATTTAAAGACTCTGTACTACTTAAAACTGCCAGTGCTCAACTCCTGTGGCAAAATTTGTTCTATCTGGGGCTAATTTGGGCCTGACCATAGCCATTCTCATGACTGAAATTAAATTGTCCTCCTTTGCCTAAATCTCTTTGGCTCTGGCGTATCCACGTATGATGGAAAAAGATTTTGCCCTGGATTAGTATTTATTTCCTAAAAGAAGTCATAAAAGGAAGTAATGATCAAGTCCTTTGTAAATGGAATATCAGTGTTACAGCTCTTTTAGAATTTGTCTAGCAGGCTTTCCAGTTTTTACCAGAAAGCCCCCAAATAAATAAATAAACAAATAAAATGAAATACCACAAACACATTTTAACCAGGCATCCAGTGCTCCACCTTTAAAACAAGGAAGTGTGCTTTAGGCTGCGTTAATAAAGGGCTTTGGATTTCTAAAAAAAAAAAAACCTAGGGAGTATTAAATAGTGATCTCTCCATTTCCTCCCATATGACTCTTGGGAGTAAAGCCCCTGAACTTTAGTTCTGCTGCACAATTATTTATTCATTCAATAAGCATTTATTCTATTTCTGCTGAGTACAATGGCTAGAATGATTCAAAGGAGACCATGTGATTTTACAAGGAGAGGAGGATACAAAGCATGTCACAGATGCCAAAAGAGAAGGAAAAACATGTTCCCACCAGAGGCCGGAACAAAGAGCACAGTGGTCCCAATGCGAGCATCGATCTCATTTCAACCTCAAGAAGTCTACGTGGGCCCCTCATAATGAGAGCACAGGACTAGTGTCGGGGGCCTGGTAAAAATGCTAACGCCAACAGGTACAATAAGAGCTAACAGTTACTGGGTCCTTCCAAGGGGCCACTTCCAGAATTGTAAGCACTTTTAATACAGTAAACTCACTTAATCCTCACCATAATTGCTTTTATGATCTCCATTTTACAGATGAAAATACTGAGGTAGAAATTCAGTAACTTGCTGAGATTCCAGAGCTAGTTGTGGTAGCGTCGGGCTCCAAACCCACCTCTGGCCCTCACCTTTCAGGCATCATCACTCTGTTTATCTCCTTCCTTCACTTCAGTAAGGCTTATGAATTAATGTGTCAAACACATATGCATCACAGCAGCATCTCTGCTTGCTTGAAAAATAGCAGCACAGCTGGGTACGGTGGCTCACGCCTGTAATCCCAGCACTTTGGGAGGCCGAGGCGGGCAGATCACCTGAGGTCGGGAGTTCAAGACCTGCCTGACCAACATGGAGAAACCCCATCTCTACTAAAAAAAACTACAAAAATTAGCCAGGCATGGTGACGCATGCCTGTAATCCCAGCTACTCGGGAGGCTGAGGCCCGAGAATCGCTTGAACCTGGGAGGCGGAGGTTGCGGTGAGCCAAGATCACGCCATTGCACTTCATCCTGGGCAACAAGAGCAAAACTCCGTCTCAACAACAACAACAAAAGAAATGAAAAAGAGAAAGAAAAATAGCAGCACATACACAAATGGGATGTGGAGCTTATCCAGCCCATAAGGAAACACCTGCAGACCACAGCTCAGGAAGCCGTGCAGGGGTTCCAGGAGGTTACGGTGAAATTGGAACTGGGCCTTGAAGAGAGGAGTAGGATGTTTACGAGCAAAGGTAGAGGAAGGAAGGCAAGGTAAAGGAACATTGAATAAAGGTGCAGAGTGGGGACGGGAGCATACCGTGGTCCGTAGGGATAGAGAGAGAGAGGGCAGAGAGGAACGTTCCCTCCCACGGCCTTCCTGTGCCTATCTCGGCCCCACCTAGCAGGTGAAATCTGCCAGCTGCTGCTAGATGTTTATTGTATATTACCCATATTCAGCATTGTTCTGAAATTTCAATTAGATCTTTTCAAATACTTCCTCTCTTAAAAGTTAATTAACTAATAATTAATTTATTCTCCTGACAAAAAGTTGTATGCTTTAGTGTCAAGCAAGTCATTTTTAGAAGACTCTTAGATGGTGTCATATTTGGATCATACAATTGAAAGGTTTTTTTTCCTCAATAATGTTATGACCTGTATAATATTTTACATCCCAAATATTTATATGTGATTTGTAATATTTATAATATTAGTCATTTCAGATTCTCAGAATAAGAGGCCATGATCTGGCCCTGCACAACTCTGTGAAATATTTCTGCCAGTTGAAATAAGAATGAGACCATCCATCTCACTGTAGGTAAATTGCCAGGAAGAACTTAAGAAAGATACTTGAATGGTAGCCCTGCTCCTGCAAATTAGGGTGTGACGTTTGTGGAGTCATTAAACATCTCCAGGCCTCATTTTTCCCATCTGTAAAGTGGAGAGATTGGACACCAGCTCCGTTTGTGCTTCTGTTCTTCTTTCTGTGATTCTATGACAAGGCTCTGTGACCTGCCTAGATCCACAAAGCTAGCCTTCCAGTCCATGGAATGAGTTCAGGCTTCTTCCAGCTCCCGCCTCCTTCACTCCATTGTGGTTTCTTGGCTGATCATGAGAATCACCTCTGCTCTGAAAACAGTGCAGGTTTCCATGTGCTACCCAGACTGGACCAGGAGCTTCACTGTGCTCTCCCTCTTCTAAATCAAAGAGTAGTACTTTCCTCCAGGGAGCGGAATTATAGTGACATTTTTTCATTCTTCTTCATGATCAAAATGTACTCTACATTTGTGTCACTAAGCATGTCGTCTTGATCAGAAAAACCTGTTGTGTCCTGTTTTAATCAGGAATGGGGACAGGAGGTGGAGTGGCAAACTGAATGGAATTTGGTTCCAATGGCTTGAGAAAAGAATGTACTGGAGTTCTTAAAAAGTATTTTGGTGAGGAGAGAGGGATGGAATTATACTGAGCAATTAACTCCTAGAGAACCGAATTAAAACAATAAATTGTGTTTTTAGAAGACAAACTGTGCATATTTAATGATGGTGATTGACAGTAGATAGGTGGATCACCAGCCTTTTCTTTTCTACATGAAGAGCTGGATGTTCAGAGGGACCAAGCAGAAAAATACATCTGATCCCAGGGCAGAGGAAAGCTTGAGATGTGGATAGGTTTGTTCCAGTTCTCAGAAGGGTCCCGTGGTCCCTTTCTTGTGACCACGGGCACTGGGCTTATTGTGCTAGTGTATCATGACCACTCGAGCTTGCCTTGCTGTTAAATGGCTCCATGGGGCACCATTCAGCTCTGGTCTGGCTCCAGTGCCCACAAACCCAGTTTTGCCCTATGTCACAGTTTTTTTTTTTTTTTTTTTTCTATTTCCTACCCCAGCAAAGGTGGCTGAGCCAGCAGAGAAAAGCTGTGCAGAGAGTGTGCAGCCATTCCTGGCATCCATCCTGGAGGAGCTGATGGGACCAGTGAGCTCGGGATTCAGTGAAGTACGTGTACTGTTTGAAAAAGAAGTTGATGAACTCAGCCAGAACTTCCAGACCACCAAAGACAGTGTCCAGCTACAGGAGGTAGGATACAAAGCTGAGGAGCTGGGTGTGAATGGTCTGCCTGGCTGTCTTTTCCATGAGGCTTCGTCTGCCATTTCTCCCTCCCTTCTTCCCCTCCTTCCTCCCTTCTTTTTTTGCTTCCATTCTTCTGCCCTTCCCTCCATTTATCCAGCCTTTTTTCCATTCATTCAGACACCCAATTCATCCATCTATTCGTCCATCCATCTACCCGATATTTTTATTGATGGTTTTCAAGTTAGAAAAATAGTAACTTGTTTGTACAAGTGAAACAACACACTCAAATATATATAAAGGCAAACTTAATCAGCATGACTGATACCCAGTAATCCTACTCCACCCCAGACTCCTAGGCAACCCCTATTCCCAACTCCCTAAATTAACTAATAGAAATAGCTTGGTATATATTTTTCCCATAGTTTTTCTTTATTCATGCAAGTATATATCCTCCTTTATAGAACATTGTTGGTTTGTTTTCAAAAATATAGTCTCATGATAAGAGATCTGATTTAAAAAAAAAAACTTCAGACAAATTAAATTTAAAGGAGTTTAATTGAGCAACAAACCGTTCGAGAATAAGGCAGACCCCAGAATCACAGCAGATTCACAGAGACTCCAGGGGTGCCTCATGGTCAGAACAAGTTTATAGACAAAAAAGGTCATGTGACATACAGAAATTGGAAGTGAGGTACAGAAACAGTGAGATTGGTTACAGCTTGGCATTTGCCTTATTTGAACACAGTTTGAACAATCAGCAGTCTATGAGTGGTTGAAGTATGGCCCCTGGGATTGGCCAACACTCAGCTGTTATTACAAGTGCATACTGCTAAGGTAGGTTTTCAATTTTATCTGACTATTAAGCAAGGTTACAGTTCATCCACAAGGACTCAAATATAGAAGTACAGAATCCTTCTCAGGCCATATTTAGTTTTCATTAACAATTCCCCCCTTTTGGTCATTTTCTCAATTTTGAGAGATTGACTAAAACCTTAGTCATTGAGGTTACTGTCACTACTGTCAATGTAATTATATGGTTTTGAAGCCCACTGGGAAACAGTAGAACAGTGGGTTTTGGAAGGAGGAAATAAGGACTAAGTAGAGAGTACCTCCTTATACCAGAATATCCTGTTCACAGGAGAAAAATAAACCCTGGTCTGTTCTGGGATCTATGTGTTTTCCTAAAGCCCTTGCTTGGTTATGTCACATTTAGCACGAGTGACTCTATTTTAGTTTGGTTTGTTGGGGCCTACTGCATGAGCTTAGTCCAAAATAAGGACCTCCCATTTAAAATTTTGTTTAAAAATAATTCCCCTTATTTGCTCAGGTTCTCACTTAGGTGAGAGTGTGACCAAAACTTAGGGCCTTAGCGTCACTCTGAGTTACCATCATTTTGGGTTTCCAGTCTCAGCATATCATTCATATAGGTTACGGAATCCTCACAGTCGCACACAGCTTTTGTCATTTCAGTTGAAGAGGGACCATTTGAGGTTCTAGAGATGGCTGCATGCAAACATTTAAAACCTTTAAGAGAATACAGCACACCAGAAAGACTATTATTATGACTATTGGGAGGATAATACCAAGAGTTTGGAGTATGCTCCTTACCCAGGGTCCCCATAACCAAACCACCTAAAATTAAGTAGATTAAACAATGAGTTAGATGAAGAGTCTACTCACTTGACTAAGTGGTCTTTTCATTAATCCTCTACAACTGAATTTTTATAATCTGCATTTGATGTATTTCTCCATAGGCCACAAGTGTCAGCAGCTGAACACGTTTCTGTTTAGACAATTATATTATTTAGCAAAACCTTCACAAGAGAATTTAAAGTCTGTTGTGCAATGATAGCCTTTAAAGTAGAATTTGCTGTAGGGCCTATTATGAGGGAGACATTTCTAATTATTGCCTCTTTTATTGTAAACCATGGAAAAAGGACCTAACAAATGATGTCCTTCTAGAAGAGTGAAGGCCTCCTGGCAATGTTCTCTCTAATCCATGATGCAGGTTAAGAAGAGTTTTGACTGATTATGAGGCAACATATATACCACTAAAGTTTCTCACCTACATTAGGCCTTCATCTGTTATCTATGAAAGTATAAGGTTATTCTTGTATAAGGCTGGCTGCAAAATCCTTCATAAATAAAAGTATACCCTATAAGTGCACATTATAGACCCCCTTTTCATTTCTATTATTCATAGAAGCATACACACAAAAAAATATTCAAAGATCAGAGTCTCGTGATAGCAGAAGTCTTGGGAATCACATGCTCTTGGGAAAAGCTGTTCACATCAAGAATGTCATCTTCTTCTGGAGAAATTTCCCTAGTTAATTTAGCTTAAGGAGTCCAATAGGCATACAGTTCCGGGAGTGTGGAGGGACCCCTCTCAGTTGTGAGATTATGAACCCAAGGTTCAAGGCTCCAAAGTTTTGCTGTAGTGTAGAGTGCAAGGACAGTCTTTCTCTGATGTTTTCAGAAGATCTAATCTTCAGATTCTAGATTATGAAGGGATTGTCCTCAGTGAACCATAAAAAGCTTTCTTTACCTGGTGAAAATACATTGTAGCATAATAAAAATCTACTGTTAAAACATCAGCCCTCTAGCATGGGAAAACTTTTATACAACCAGAAAACATGCATTGAAAATGACAATTGAATAAAATCCCTTTGTAAATGTTTAAATGGCCCATCAGGTAGCCAAATGTACCTGAAGCTGTAATTGTTTTCCCAGGAATATGGAACAAACATTGGTTCTAAACTATTTCCACAATTTATAAGACACCACATCAGTATATTCAATCTGGATTATTTCATCTTTTCCATGGGAGTCATTTTTTTGTTATTAAACAAAAGATTAAGGACTCAGGAAGGACAAGGCAGCTATCCAGGTTCTTCATGAGTCTGTGCTTAATATAAGAGGACTTACGTCCTCTTGAATACCAGTTGTTTCTCCAATTTAGGTGCACAGCACCGATGACTAATGGGTTATCATGGGTAATTTGACTTGGACCATGGAATTCATTCAAATTGTATATTTAAACAATTTTAGCATTGACCAATTTAGCGTGATAATCTAAAGCTTGGTTTTGAAAGATTTGTTAAATACCACAGGTTTAAAACATTGAATATTGCAAAATAGAACCTTAGGTTAACACAAGTCATTCATTTAGCCAAAATGATAACTCAAACATTTTTGAAAGGATGAAACATTATTCTGATAGAAAGGAGACCAGTTTTTTAAACAGGATCCAATGAAGTTAGCATAAGGCCAACTGACTATCTCCTTTCCTTCCCTTCCCCCCACTTTTTCTTTTGTAGTTTACTTAAAAGGTAAACAAAACCTTTTATGATCTTTTAATATTACACAAAAATCCTTTTTAAAAGAGAAAGCCAAATGTTATGTTTCCGTTCGTGTATTTTTAATGTTAAAGCTATTTTTTAATAACATTTTATAAATATATTCAGTTTTCATTAGTTTGATCACAAGGTAAGATTTTTATAAACCTTTTATAACCCTTTAGAATTTTTTTTCCTCAGAGCAGAACAGTGTTCCAAGAAAACTCTGTTGTGCTTTTATTCTAATGTCCAATTTAGGGAAAAAATAATAATGTCATTTTATTTAGTCAATATATTCACACATACAGTCTCTTACAATTGATTTTTTATAAACCTTCCACAACTTGTTCAAACCTTTAGCTTTATTTAATTTAAAACAATCCTTTAACTCTCTAACCTGGGCAAAAATTTACATTCCCATACCTTCTTATAATCTCTTACAAAAACCACATTTCATTCTCCTTACACACCTTGCAGGTAAACCTATTTTTTCAGTAGGCTCAATTACATATTACAGTGTTAACTATTAGCAACTTTTATGTTTGGTAAAAACCTTGACAAGTGAAGGATTTTAATTACGTGGAGCCTAGTGTCCCAGGCCTTACATAGCTGTAAAGTAGGCAAGCTATATAGTTAAAAGTCATAGTGGCATTTCATGAAGCAGTTAGGAGGCCTAATCACCTTTAAATTGTATAACATTTCTGTCACAAATTGCTTTTAATAAATTATTTCACAATTTACACAGACCATGTATGACATGTTTAGACTTTCCGACTTGCCCTAAACATCCCTTTTTTTAAACAACCAGTCATTTTACTTTAGGACAAGAATTTACCATACAAATTTCTCTCTTATATAAAACCTCTTTTCTTTATAACTTTCTTTGCATAGCTAGGGGGCATGGCTAATTCCATATATCCAAAGTCTTTATTTAGAATTTAATGTCTCCAAAATAAATTGAACAAATTTCAAAAGTGAAAGGAGTTTATGACCTTAAAGCATTTAACAAACCTATTATCTGACCTGCATAATTTAGACAAAATGTCTTTCTTTTATCAATAATCTTTAAAGCTGCTTTTATTTCCCAAAGATTACTAAAGTTATGTGAACTAAAAGACATTACAGGATTTATTTTGCTTTCAAAATACTTGATTAAAGCAGTTATTTTTACTTAGGCCAATTAATTAGAGCTCTTTACATAAACATTACACACAACACATATATAATTACACAGACAGACAGAACATTACTATAGCAGTTGTAAGATTTTTTTTAATTGCCAGTTTTTTAGTTTCTTAATTGGTTATTGGATTTATGGTGGAGTCCTTGGAAGAACAGAACCAGGAAAGGGGTCTCTGGTGCCTCCTGTTTTTCCCAAGGAGTCAGGCTGTTAAAGCTTGAATATCCACTTTTAATTAAGCTGACTTTTAACCATAACACTCTTCAGTACAGTCTTTTCAACATTTCTTATTACCCAATTTTAGCCAGGCCAAATGGCCAATATTTCTGGCTTTTGAACTTTACCAAAGATAATCTCCCAGGTGCTCAGATAAAGGAAAATTTAAGATAGTCCATAAAGGAGAAGAAACTAGGCAAGGTCATATAGATATTCAACCAGAAAGGACTTACTTCCTAAGCATAGAATTGCACCCAGACCACCAGTGTGAAAGGGTAAAACCTTAGCTACTGAGCTACAGCATGGGGCAGTCTCTACTGCCCTTCCCAGAAGGAATCTAAAGTTGTTAATTTTGAGTTTGCAAAGGCTTTTAAATACTCAAACCCTAAACTTCCTGTTCTCTGGAAGGCAGAGACCAAGAGAAAGTACTGCTATGTGGTTACAAAGTCAAGCTCCCAAGGACATAAAACAGGATGGAGATAGTGATTTTTACCATTCATTCAACTGTTTTCACAGAGAGAGAGAAGCCAGAAATCTGACTGTTAAGAAATTCTTACCTTTTGGCCGGCATGCCAGGCTTCTGGGTTTCCTTTCCCTGAGTGGCCCTAGTGACCCAGCTTGCTGCACCATTGTGCTAGGGGCCAAGCTGCACTGTAAAGAAAAATTAATTTTTTCATTCTGGCCAGTGCAAAATTCGTGTTATAAAACATAGACATTAACCACTCTGCTTAGCACCCAATATCCAACTGGCAAGGCTTAAATTTGCCCTCAGATGGCTCCCCTCATCTTTAATCAAGCCTCCTCCTAGGAGTTTCAATACACGGTCTCTGGGCAAGATGGTTGCCCTGAGTAACGGAAAAGATAGGAAAAGAAGAAAAAGGAAAGTATTGCCTGTGGAAAAGTTGGACAGTGCATCCTGTATTATTCATATGCACCCTGCCTCACTCCCCAGTTCTCTCTAGAGCCTCCATTTTCAGAACCTTTCTTTCTGCCTCCTTCTACCCCACCCATTCCACTGTTTATTTTAAACCTCCAGTATTCCCTTTAAAAAATGATTTTAAAATAAGTTTGGAAAACACAATGCATTCTGTTGCAACCACATCTGTTGATAGCACTTTAGTGCTTTAGCAGATGAGGTCTGATCCTGGAAGCCCAATGACCTCATCAACTGAGTGCAAACTAGAGTAGGAGGGACCCCAGTTTTTCATACTGGATATTTCTCCAAGGTCAGGCCTCTGCCTACCACTTCCCATCCACTAGCACCTGAAGAAACTTGTAGCAGAGGGAAGCCCTGTGGGCCCTGGCAGAGCCTCATAGAACTGTGACGAACTCTGGCTTCCCTTCCAAAGTCCAGGAGTCAAGGGAGCATCCCAACCTCCCTGGGGTTTTTAAAGAGGAGTGTCACTCATTAAAGAAGGTTTTGGAAGCCTGGGAGCCCAGCAGCAACCATGTGTCAGAGCCTGCTGCCTGGTTCTTAAGCTCTGGAGTGGGAGCTTAGAGTCCATCAACAGCTTACAAAGACTGGAGTCCCCCTGGGTGCTCCCCTGGGTCTTCCTATCATCCAGTTGGTGTTTCTGCTGGTTTCTGTCCTAGCATTACAGCTGCCCTAGGAACTGGAGGAAAATAAGACAATTGAAGGTGTCACAGAGGTAGGGATCCAAGTAGTGATTCACTTTAACAATATGCATTTGATTGTTTAGAATGTATGTAATATGCAATATGCATGCAATACCACTTCTAAATCTGAGGGTGTTTAATGTTTCCTTTCACCAAATTGCAGCATCTAGACCAGCTTATGAATCTTCCACTGCATTCCGTGAAGATGGAACCTTGTTATACTAAAGTCAACCTGCTTCACGAGCACCTGCAGGATCTCAAGAGCCGCTTCAGATTTCCCCACGTTGATCTGGTGGTTCAGAGGACACAGAACTACATGCAGGAGGTGGGTATGGCAGGGGCATCCGTGGTGATTACCGTAGAGAGAGAGCAGAGAAATGGGTGCTGGCCAGTGAGACTGGCTGCTAGTGTAGCTCAGGGAAATACATCGCATCTCTTTAGCCATCATGCTGAGGGAGGACAGGTTCTGTCCTCCACTGGCTTCATCTTCCTTCCATGTAGATGAACATCATAGAGAAGACATAGCTCAGAAAAATAAAGTAGCATTAATTATAACTACTTGATTTGTCACATCAGTGCTTTAACTTTGGCTCATATTGGAATCACCTGAGGGAAATACTGATGTCTAGGCTCTATCCCCAGTGATTCTGATTCTCTACATACCATATATATATAGGTACTTTGCTCTATACATACGTGTGTGTGTGTGTGTGTGTGTGTGTGTGTGTATGGGTACTTTGTTATTGTTGAGACAGAGTCTCACTCTGTCACCCAGGCTGGAGTGCAGTGGTGTGATCTTGACTCACTGCAACCTTTGCCTCCTAGGTTCAAGTGATTGTCCTACCTCAGCCTCCCCAGTAGCTGGGACTACAGGCATGTGCCACCACATCCAGCTAATTTTTGTATGTTTAGTAGAGATGGGGTTTCACTGTGTTGACCAGGCTGGTCTCAAATCCCTGACCTCAAGCGATCTGACTGCCTCAGCCTCCCAAAGTGCTGGGATCATAGGTGTGAGCCACCATGCCCAGCCTATATGACTACCTTTTGATAGAACTTCCCTACCCTGATTCCTGCTGCTTCTAATATGCAGCCGGGAATGAGAACCACTGGCTTAAATTAATTCCCTGACGTAATTAAGAGTAAACCAATCAATCAAACAATCAGTTACAGCTTCATATTTGAATTTCTTGTGTCTACTTGACAGGTTTCTTTTTTTTTTTTTTTTTTCCATAAAGAACCTTATCCCCAGGAACAGGAATGAATAACACAAACTCCTTCCATATTATGGTGTTTCCTAAATGAACAAGGGGTGTGGTCGTCAAAGCTCTAAAGGGCACCATGCCATTTCACACAGATGCTCTAACCAGAGCTTACTGTGGGCCAGACATGTACCAGATCCCACTTCAGGGAGCTTGAGTAAGACAAATTCTTAGATAAATTCACTACAGTGTTGAAAGTATGATAAAGGTATATATTGTGGCCAGGCACGGTGGCTCACACTTGTAATCCCAGCATTTTGGAAGGCCGAGGAGGGTGGATCACTTGAAGTCAGGAGTTTAAGACCAGCCTGGACAGGGTGGCGAAACCCTATGTTTACCAAAAATACAAAAAAAAATAACCAGGTATGGTGGTGCGTGCCTGTAGTCCCAGCTACTTGGAGGCTGAGGCTAAAGATTCGCTGGAACCCTGGAGGCAGAGGTTGCATTGAGCCAAGATTGTGCCATTACACTCCAGCCTGGGCGACAAAGCAAGACCGTCTCAAAAAAAAAAAAGTATATATTGGATGCTTTGAGATCTCAGGCTTGGGGAAGAGAGGAACAGTTTTTTCATAAAAGTTATGGGCAGGATTAATGATACATTTTATCTAACCCTTGAGTTGTAAGGGATTAAAGAGGAACAAGGAACAAAATTGGGCAACCGTTTAGCAGAAGTCTGTTTCGCAATACTGGACCCTGGTGACGGGAACACAGGCAAAGGTGCGGAGAATAAGATACCTGAACTAATTCTGCTTTCTGACCCATGAGCGTGTTAACCAGTGTCCCCAGCCATCCCTGACCTGCCCCTCTTCCCAGCCCTGCAGAGAGAGGAAGAGAGGTGCTGCAGAGTGGTTACACCACTTAAAAGTGGAGGTGCAGCCAAAAACGAGTTGAAGAAGGCTCCCGCCTCATTCCTTAATCAGTGGCTGCAGGTATCAAAGAACAGAAGTGCTCACGGAGATGACAGAATGCTTGTTCAGTCCCGTGGTTTGGGGTTTTCCAACTTCTTCCTGCTCCCACTGTGGTCATGTAACTTTTTGTCTCACAGCCCTGGTGGTGGGGTGATGTTGCCCTGGGTCACCCCCGGAGGAGCCGCCCAGAGGACGACTCTGTGATGGTCCCTGCTCTCCAGGTCCACTTAGCCAGGCCTGCGGGCGGTGATCACAGCCTCTGACTGTTGTCTGTTTCTGTGTCCCTTCTGGTTTCCAGCTAATGGAGAATGCAGTGTTCACTTTTGAGCAGCTGCTTTCCCCGCATCTCCAAGGAGAGGCCTCCAAAACTGCAGTTGCCATCGAGAAGGTTAAGCTCCGAGTCTTAAAGGTAAAACCATTATCTTGTTTGTGGGAAGCATAAAATGAGAATATGTTTCTCTCGTTTCTTTTCTCTTGTTTCTCCCGTTTCTTTTGTGAAATGGAAAATACCATGTTCTCTCCTTTGCTCTAATGTTTCCCCACCCCTTCCTCTCCGGAGTCCAGTGACTGTCAGTCCACCGGTTTCTCCAGTGTGACTTCCGTGCCTCTTCTGCCATCTAGTGGCCACTGCGGGTCCCCAGCTTCATAGGCCCTGCATCCCACCCTTCAGAGAGATGGAACTTGACAAATGTTTATTGGCTGTCCACTATAAACCTTGCATGGGATGTAAAAATAGGCAAGGCACAGCCTTTTTCTTCAAAGAGGTTGCAGTATAGTAAAATCCATTAAACTGGCAAATATTTTATTGATTTTGAAAAATCAAAACCTCATAGTAAATAATCCAAGGAAAAGAAACCTACCATATGAAATTGTTTTAAATGTACTTCAGCATGAGTGTATATTAAAATAGTTTTAATAATAGGAGCTTGCACATATATATGCTATATTTTAAAGGCTTTTACTTGATCCCCACAAGAACTTGTGCATTAATTAGAATATGCCCCCATTGTACAGATGAGGAACTGATTCTGTGAAAGCTAATGTGACTTAATTAAGCTCAACAGGCTGGTTAATGGTGAGTTTAAGGACAAACTGTCATACACCTAGTCCACTAATTTTTTTTTTTGCTGCTATCTAGTTCCCCTAAACAGTGCCTTGGAACAGAAGATCAAAGTGCCACAGAGCCTAGGGGTGGCCTCTGAATTTCGTACTTGATCTTGATGCCTCACAGGCAAGAGGAAACTCTAGCAACCAAATCATTGATATTAAAAGTAATATTGATCATGGTAACACACATAGTAATGAACTTGCAATGGAGCTGAAAGAAAAGATAGTATCAGTGTCAAATATTTTAGCATACAGAAAGAAAGGAAGAAAAAACATAGAAAGCTGTTCAAATACTAGGTCCTCAGGTTTGCAAGAGATTGTGAGTGCATTTAGTTCAACTTCATATTCAGTGTTCAGCAGGTTCCCACAGGGGTAGTCCCACTAGTGCTCGGACACCTGCACTGTCAGGAAGATTTCTACTCCTCAGAATAGCCCAGTTTAGTTCTTGACAGCAAGAACATGCTTTCTTATGTTAGACCAAAGTTCTCACCACTGGTCATTCCAGTTCTACCCGCTTTGTTCATAGCCTTCTTCCACATGGCAGCCTTTGGTTGTTTGAATAGAGTTATAATTTGCCCTAGGTTATTATCTCCAATATAAACACTGTCGTCTGTTTGACTATTCTTCACTTGGCCTGACCATTCTTCTCACTGCCTGTGACTACGCTCTGATTTATCTGTGATCCCCTTGAAGTGACATCTAAACTTAAATCCTTGTTTCCATGTTGGGATGTCCATTGCAGAACAGAGAGAACCATCTTTCCTGTTCTGGATACTGAACTTCTTTGGCTAACATGTCACAGTATTAATGGAGACACTAGCCAGGCCTCCTCTTCCCTTGTGGAATCATTACAACCCACTGACCCTGCTTTGAGGATGTGGAGTATTAGATGATGATGGTTTCCATGAACCTACCTGGGACAGGAGTAATAAAGTACAAACTCACCCTAGTTCTATCCCCAACTTCTTTATAATGCAGAAGTCACCACTCCGTTTTGATCTTGCCTCAGTTTCTATACCTGTAAGAGTGAGGTGAGTCATTATCAGTTACAACCTGTGCCTGTAGTGTGAGGGAATTACACGGAAAGATCTCTGAGGCTTTGGACATACAAGAGTTATCAGACATTAGTGGGAAAAGAGAGGTAAAGTGGGTGGCTGAGTTTTTGTTTAAGCATAAGTCAACAGATTGTAATGTTACTATTTAACATATGTTTCTGTATTGACAGCAATATGATTATGACAGCAGCACCATCCGGAAGAAGATATTTCAAGAGGCGCTAGTTCAAATCACGCTTCCCACTGTGCAGAAGGCCCTGGCATCCACGTGCAAACCAGTAAGAGGATGAGTTACCCTAAAGAGCTTGCTCTTCTTGTCTCTGAAGTTCACACAACTTCGACTAGACCAGGGAGGGGCTGGCAGACATTTTTGTAAATGGTCAGATAGTAAATATTTGAAGCTTCATGGACTGCACTATTTCTGTTGTAGCTATTCAGCTCCGCTGTTGTAGTGCATAAACAGCCATTGACTACATATAAACACACTTAATTTGCAAAAACAAGATGCTAGCCAGATATGCTGACCCCTGGACTAGACAAAATCTCAAAGGACAGCGATCTGAATTTGAGCCAAACTAGGGCTTGACATGGAATATCTAGGGATACCAGGTGTTCCTCATTATAGTATGACTCATAGGTCCAACATGTCCTCTGAAACTTGACCACTGCCTCCAGAAAAGACCTTAGCTAACATGATTACAGAAGGATATTTCTTCTGTTAAATCCAGTAATATTGCTTAATGAAATAAATGAAACCATTTAAAACCTCTACAAACATTGCGCATCCAGTGATAGCCACGATTACAAGGGTATGACTTCATCTGCAGAGCAGAGCAGTGGGCCAGCAGAGACTGAAAACAGCTTCAGGAGGTGGTGTTATTTATACCCTCACTGTACAGATGAGGAAACCTGAGTGGCTGAGCCACTGAGCCAAGGTCACAGACCTGGTGGCCACCAGAGCATGAACCCAGTCCACACTTTCCTATTACATGATAGGCACTCAGGAAATGGTATCAAGTGCTACTGCCTCTATTATTATCACTACTTCTGCATTTTAAGAATGATCTATTAACCTGGAGCAAGACTTGCTCCCTCTTGGAGCAAATTATAAAGAGGGTTTTGGAATTTAAAAAGGGCTTTTTGGCAGCTTGGAGAGTCTCCAAGCACTGGAACATTAAAATCCTTTGCCTGAGTTATTTTACTCCAGATATTTCTTTGGTCATCTTTATAGTCTGTAAATGCCGTTTTTCTTTAGATCGTCATCAGCATACTAGATGTATTTGGCATTTATTTCTGGGACATATTTATTTAATAGGAAAGGATTTGATTAAGCCAAGGGATTGACCCTGGGCCTTACACGGCAGAGCAGTTCAGCAGCCCACATGATGACAGTGTCCACTGCTCGATGCACACAGATGTTCTGCTTAGGATTTGTTTTCAATCTCAAAAGCAGTTTGGGGGCCTCAGAGCCACCTCCTCTCAGGAGAAAGGTAAGGAGAGTTCTCCTTCTCATCTGCTCCCCTCTTTCCAAGCATCAGCAGAGTGTGCTGTGCCCAGTCTGTGAGAGGCTCTTGTAATTTTTTAATCAGGAGGCATTGATTTCAAAAGAGCTTGTGACTCAGAGTTTTTGGTAATGGAGGCTATTATATCAGCATCAAGGGCTTTTTAAAAATCTGGATTTACAGAATAGATGATGAGGGGATTATCTGCCTCATAGAAGGAGTCTTTATTTTACTAAAGTACATTTCCCTTGGTTCTATAAGCAGCAGCTTCCTAAATCTGTGGTACTCAACCTCATCCCTAGCTATGTATTAGAATTGTCTGGGGAACTGTGAAAACATGATTCTGACTCCACAACACCTACCTTCAGAGATACCAATTTAACTGGGCCAGGGAAATAAACCTATGGCCGTGTTCAGTCAATTCAATATAGATGACCTGTTTTGTAGCATTGGTCACTTCATGACAGTATAAATGTCCATAGAAAGTACTCCTTCCCATGGAATTATTTAGCTGGTTGAAATTTTAAAGGTCTATTGCTTATTTAGTCAGTAAGTATGTATTAGATTTGCATCACATGTGATCCAGGCATTGTGCCAGTCCAGCATCCCTGCAGTCCTGGAGTTCACGGTGGAGAGCAGGAGACAGACAAACAGGATGCCATGTGAGGAACACAGCAGTTGCCTCATGGGGAAGAGCTCCAAGGAAAATGCCAAACTCTGCTTATGCAGCCAGGAAGGACTTCCAGAGTCATGCTTTCACCCAGTCCTGAGGAATGAATGACAATCAGGGGAACAGGAATGGGAGACCATGTGGGAAGGATGAAAGGGTGTTGCAGGCATGAGTCTGTGCCTCTCATTTAGTAGAGGAAGACACAGACGCACCAATCAGTGATGTGGCTCACCAAGGTCCCATAGCTAGTCCAGGGCAGCGTCCAGTCTCCTGGGCAATGCTCTTTCCAACAGTCCTGCCTCTAGACCCTCTAGGGAATCATTGAAGCTCATTTCTCTCTAATCCTTTGCCTTTCTTCTTGGTTGGATATAAAGGAATCCATTATTATCCACTGTGATCTGGGCTACAGTGCCCCAAAGTCCTAGCACTGAGAGTTGTCTAAGGTGGTACTTCTGATCACCCGCTGTAAATCCTGTCCTTCCAGGCAAGGGACCACAAATCCCATGGCTAAGTCCCGGATTCTCTAAGAGCCACATGTGGGAAGTCTTCCCCCAGCACCGTGAGGTGCAAGGATTACTGAGTTAATCACTGGGATATGATTTGGTACATTTTGATCCCTGCCCTGTCTTCATGCTGATAAAAGGCAAGCCATGTGGAAGCCCGTGGAAAGGAGGGAGGGTTAAGGGATGCACTGTGCCTGGGCTATCCTAAAAGGAATCAATGAGTTTCGGGGAAGGGAGAATGTTTCTGAAGAGCTCTTGACTGGAGATTCTCCCAACTCCTAAAGTGGCCCCATTCTAATAAAGTTAAGCATATATCTACCCTGTGACCCAACAACTTCATTTTTAGGTATATGCCCAACATAAGCCCTTAAATCCACAAAAAAATGTACAAGAATGTTCACAGCAATTATATTTATGGTTGAAAATTGGAGAAATTTCTTAATTTTCATCTACATGAGTGTGGATAAACAATTTTTGTCTATCCATATAATGAATACTACTTAACAATATAAAGAAACTGGCTACTGATGGATGTAGCAGCATGGATACAATTCAAAACAAATGCAAAAGAATTACAATTTCATTTCCATAAAGTTCAAGAACAAGCAAAAATAAGTCTACCATGATAGGTATAAGATCAGTGCTCATATCTTGGGGGGTGCAGACTGGAAAGAGGTGTGGAGGAACTTTGGGGGTGATGGAAATGTTCTCCTTCTTGATCTGGGTTATAGTTACATAAGTATATTTACATATTTAAAACCATTGAGCTGTATTTATCTGTACATTTTACTATCTATAACGTTCCTTGGTAAAGTGCTGTTGGAATTTTAAAAAAAGTAAGAAGGAAACACAGGGAAAAAAGGAGGCTCTAAACCTACTAATGAGGCCTTGAGATGATAAAAAATCAATGCTGTCTTCCCTCATGAAGGGCATAAAATGCATGGCCAGTACAAGAAAGCACCAGTGGCTGGGTGAAGTTCCACACCTTATCATCGACAGTAGTAGGAGATGTGCTGAGGTCGTGCCTGGTGCCTAGACAGTGAATAGAATTGAAGGGAACCCAACAAAATATTGATGAATTGAGTAATTTGCCCACGAGCCAACATTGTCCTCCTCCCACACCCTCCAAGCAGGGAATCATGAGTGGGAATTGTCCTTTCTGTATCTCCTCTAAGAACAGGCATCTCATGTCTTTTCATCTTTATCTTCTTACCTCTTCCTCTCCAGGAGCTTCAGAAATATGAGCAGTTCATCTTTGCAGATCATACCAATATGATCCACGTTGAAAATGTCTATGAGGAGATTTTACATCAGATCCTGCTTGATGAAACTCTGAAAGGTAAGGAAGGCTCCCTGGTGCTGCAGGCACTCTCCATAGAGGGGAGCACCCCTGAAATGGGACTCTGTAAGGCCAGTCAGGGAGGAAAAGAGAAGAGGAAATGGACGTTGGTGAGGTGGGGAGACAATGAGGAGAGAGAAGGAAAGAAGGAAGGGTACTAATCTCGATTGAGCGCTATGATTAAGCACATACGAAGCTAGCTCTTTAGATATTATTTTCCCTTTTTAATACAAAAATATGAATGCTAGGAGATGGGAATTTTTAGTTTCATTTTACCGATGAGAAAGTTGAGGCTTAGTGAGATGAAACCTCGAGTCTCTCATGAAGAGCTGTCTTCCTCTTGCTGTTCCAGACAGAACAAAGGAAAAAGGGCTCTTCTTAGGCATAGGCTTCTAACCACCCCTGCTCCCCACCCACGAATCTGAGAAGAGGCGATTCCAGCAGCAAGGCTTATTTATGGCTCTCAGCACATTCCCAGCCTCCACTCAGCCAGACAGAAGGCGGCGCTGGATGATGATGCAGTGCCGTGCAAGTCTTGGTAGGGCTCTGGTACCCAATATCCTCAGGAATCACGCCTTGCCTGGGATTGGATTGTGGATAGGAAAACTTTGTTAAAAATATGCTGGAGAGGTCCAGGTATGGTGGCTCATGCCTGTAATCCCAGCACTTTGGGAGGTCGAGGCAGACAGATCACTTGAGGTCAGGAGTTTTAGACCAGCGTGGCCAACATAGTGAAACCTTGTCTCTACTAAAAATATTTAAAAATTAGCTGGGTGTGGTGATGCATGCCTGTAATCCCAGCTACTCCAGAGGCTGAGGTAGGAGAATCGCTTGAACCCAGGAGGCAGAGGTTGCAGTGAGCTGAGATGGTGCCACTGCACTCCAGCCTGGGTGACAGAGTGAGACTCGGTCAAACAAACAAGTGAATGTTGGAGAGGGCTACCATCAAACCATGGGCCAGAAACACATCTGGTCTCATTTGGGAAGGTCTTGCATATCACAAAAGACCTTCCTCAATGAAAACTGGCCAAGCACAAGCCCCAGGCCCCAGTAGCTAATTCCAGGGGATCCAATGAGACCAGGAATAGAAGGTGTCAGCACAGTGTCTGCACAAAGGAAGGGCTCAGTCCAGGCTACTGCCAGTCCACCGTGGACGCCTTTGGGTGAGTTAGAAAAGGACTCCTTTCCTCCAGTTTATTGCTCTCTGTTAGGAAATTGTCACAATATATTGATTTAGTTGGACAAGGAAACTCTGCAGCTAACTGCTGAAAAATTATGCTGAAAAAAACCTGAACTGTCTTTGATATGAATGGCACCCTGGGATGTGATATTGTTGGGCACTACAGCTCCTGCACAGCCATAAATAGGAGGCCTGTGGTCAAAATGTCACCTGTTGTTGTTGTTATTGGATTCGCCCCTCTCGAGGCCTGTGAACCTGAGCTGGCTGCACACGCGTCTTCATTTTGGCCGTCTCCTCTGCATGTGCAGTACCACGTACCTATCACACATTCAGGACTGCAATGCAAGCTAAAGCAGAGAAGTATAAGGCCTGCCTCTGCCCTAGAGGATGTCAGTCCAGGTGGACAAACTGGGGCCTCCCTGAGGGATACAGGTGATACTATTGTAGACCCCGTGTCTTGAAAACAGAGGCTACAACTTATTCATCTCTGGATTCCCAGGGCCTGTCCCATGTTGGATGCCCTGCAAATATTTGCTGTTTGAATAAGTGAATGAATGAATGCTACAGAGGCTCAGAGTTTGGAAAGAGTTTACAGTCTTTGAGGCTGGGCGCTATGGCTGATGCCTGTCATCCCAGGACTTTGGGAGGTCAAAGGTGGGCGGATCACCTGAGGTCAGGAATTTGAGTCCAGCCTGGCCAACATGGTGAAACCCCGTCTCTACTAAAAATACAAAAAAATTAGCCAGACGTGGTGGCACGCACCTGTCATCCCTGCTACTCTGAAGGCCGAGGCTGGAGAATCTCTTGAACCTGAGAGGCAGAGGTTGGCAGTGAGCCGAGAATGCGCCATTGTACTCCAGCCTGGGCGGCTAAGCAAAACTCTGTCTCAAAAAAAAAAAACAAAAACCAGTTTACAGTCTTCGGTCATCACAGAAGGCTCCCTGATGTAAGCTGGGTCTTGAAATGGAGAAATTTGTATAGCCAGAGAGGCTGAGAGGGGACTTTGGCTTCTCAATATAATCAGAAAATCCAGGTGACCAAGGGAGAGTGTTAATGTCATGTTTTGTTTTCTGATATCGCTCAGTGATACAGGAAGCTGCTATCCTGAAGAAACACAACTTATTTGAGGACAACATGGCCTTGCCCAGTGAAAGTGTGTCCAGCTTAACAGATCTAAAGCCCCTCACAGGGTCAAACCAGGCCAGCCCTGCCAGGAGAGCTTCTGCCATTCTGCCAGGAGTTCTGGGTAGTGAGACCCTCAGTAACGAAGTATTCCAAGAGTCAGAGGAAGAGAAGCAGCCTGAGGTCCCCAGCTCATTGGCCAAAGGAGAAAGGCTTTCTCGCCCTGGGCCCAGCCCGCCCCCGGGTGAGACTGAGCAGGTGATTATTTCAAGAGTGGATGAGCCCATGCTGAATCCTGTGGCAGCAGAGGACATGGCAGGGCTCCCGGGCACTCGCTCATCAGAGCTGGAGTTTGGAGGGACCCTTGAGGATGAAGAGCCCGTCCAGGAAGAGCCGGAACCCATCGCTGCCTCAGGTTCCTTGAAGGAGATCAGAAAGTTGCTGACGGAGTCCACGGAAGTACCAGTGGACTCTGCTCCAGCGATAGAAAAAGATACGAATGGGGAGAGCCTTGTTCCCCAAGAAAATGAAGAAGAAGAAAAAGACGCCAGTCAGGCAACTGCCACCCATCTGGATAACTGTGAAGAAAGTGAAATCAGTGACAGGGAGGCCCAACCTCCCCTTCCTGAGGCCCGTGGGGAGGAGTTGGGGGGATTTCCAGAGGTGGGCAGCCCTGCCTTTCAGCCAGCCAGTGGAGGGTTCACCGAGGAGCCCCTGGAGCCCGTGGAGGGGGCGCTCCCAGGAGAGGCCTGCACACTCGCTGCCCAGGAAGGAAGAGGGGGCAAGGGCACCGAGGAAGGGGAGGATTCGCAGCAAGAGGGCTGCACTTTAGCTTCTGACCCTGTCTGCCTCAGTGAGAGCCAGGTTTCTGAGGAACAAGAAGAGATGGGAGGGCAAAGCAGCGTGGCCCGGGCCACGGCCGGTGTGAGTGCAGAGGAGACGAAGGTAGCCCGAGCTCATGAGTGCCAGTGGGTGGTGGAGGATGCTCCCAACACAGATGTCCTGCTGTCACACGAAGATGATGTGACGGAGGGAGAAGGTGGCCAGGAGAGTTCCCCAGAGCTGCCCTCAGAGGAGTGAAAGGGACCATTTGGCTAAAGTCTTTCTCTGAACAAAGCCAAAGGGTTACAGGGGTATTCTTAGCAGGTTGCATGTGAGCTGTTACCAAAAAATGTTTAAGTATTTTCTTCATTTGAATAATAAAACCAGAGGAAATGCACACAGGGCATGAGCAGCTGAGGCAAACCTCTGTGGAACTGAACTGTTCTACCATGAATTTTTGCTTTAGTGTTTTAATAAGAATTACAGAGGCGATGGCGTACTTGGGCGAGAGGGAGCTCAGGATGTCTGAGGAGGGAATAGTATTGCAGGGAAGACGAGAAAACAGTAGGTTCACAGTTTGAATATACTCTGCACTTTTCAGTGGAGCAACCTTCTTATGCACTTTAAGGCTTTTTAATTTTGTTTGAGAATGCAAATGTATACTCTAAGTCTAGCTTTACTGTCTACTATGCCTACTTCACCATCTCTTAAGGACGCAACATTTGTCCACAATCAGGCTACAAGAAAGGGTAGGTCATGAACAGCCACCCCTGCTGCGTGAAGCCCCACAGAGCCAATCATACCCAATAGAATCAAGAGAAGCTGAGCAGAAATGGAGGGAGGAAGGTGTGATGGTCTGTGGGCCTGTTCCTCATCCTGCTATCGATTTCTTATTAATTAATCTTGATGATTCTTATTAATTAATCATATTTCCAGGAAATTCAGGTGAAGCAAGAAAATTTTATTAGCCTGGGTAAGCCTGAAAGCATTCCAAATTAGGCTTAGATTGTGCAAAGAGCTTAGCTAAATTATCGAGCTTAAAGCCTATCAATTAAACAAACATTATTTGAACAGTTACTGCATGCCACACAGGGTGTTGGGCTTAGTAATAAAAAAAGAAAAGATAAGGTGTTTGTTCTAGCATAAATTAAAAGGTCCAAGGGAATTTAAGCTAGAAGAAAACATATGCCAATTTTCAAACTATGACAGCTTTTTTTTCCCTCTCTTTCCATTCAAACAGTCCTGGTTCAATCCCAGAAGGGCACAAAATGAATGAATGAACAAATAAATGATTAAAGACAAAAGCCAAGGTATATGCCCTCAAGTTCCAAAGTTGTTACCAAAAGCTGAAATCATTTATTTGGTCATTCAGCAAGCTAACTGAGTCTCTGTTATATGCCAAGCACTGGGGATACCATGGTGAAAAAGAACTTTGTTCCTTCCTCCTAGAACTTACATTTTAATGGAAATAGACAAAATACATCTTCTGTAACCATTAATGTTGAAAATGGAAGAGACTTACTTCCAAAAGATTAAAAGGAGTTGTTTTTTTCTCCTTCAGAAAAATACCAGCTCATTTCCTAAAAACTCCAGTCCCTGGTATTACATCTTGGTTTTCTTCCCCCAGTTTTTTTTTTTGTTGTTGTTGTTGTTTTTGAGATGGAGTCACACTCTGTCGCCAAAGCTGGAGTGCAGTGGTGTGATCTCAGCTCACCGCAACCTCTGCCTCCTGGGTTCAAGAGATTCTCCTGTCTCAGCCTCCCAAGTAGCTGGAATTATAGGCGTGTGGCACCACTCCCAGCTAATTTTTGTATTTTTGGTTGAGATGAGTTTTCACCAAGTTGGCCAGGCTGGTCTCAAACTCCTGACTTCAAGTGATCCACCCACATTGGCCTCCCAAAATGCTGGGATTACAGGCATGAGCTATCTGGCCCCTCCCAGATTTTAATATCAGATTTCAACTTTTTTTTTTTTTTTTTAAAGACAGGGTTTCACCATGTTGGCCAAGCTGGTCTTGAAGTCCTGACCACAGGTGATCCGCCTTCCTCAGCCACCCAAAGTGCTGAGATTACAGGCGTGAGCCGCCACGCCCGGCCTCAACATATTTGTTGAGAGCTTGTTTAGATCATCAAGTAAATTCATATCTGTTCTTTTTTTTTTTTTTTTTGAGAAGGGGTCTTGCACTGTCGCCCAGGCTGGAGTGCAGTGGCACAGTCCCAGCTCACTGCAACCTCCACTTCCCGGGTTCAAGTGATTCTCCTGCCTCAGCCTCCTGAGTAGCTTGGATTACAGGTGCCTATCACCATGCCCAGCTAATTTTTTGTATTTTTATTAGAGATGGAATTTCACCATGTTGGCCAGGCTGGTCTCAAACTCCTGACCTTGTGATTCGCCCACCTCGGCTTCCCAAAGTGCTGGCATTACAGGCGTGAGCCACCGTACCTGGCCCTCATCTCAGTTCTTTAGAGCAGTTCAACCATTTAACCAGAAATTAAAATATCACCCTCTTCTGCCTTCCCGTGAAGAGTTTCTAGGTCATAAAGGATGAATAATAATATTTAATTGTTGCAGCTTTTCTTGGAGTGTTTAGATCCTCTTGTCTTTGAGGGATCCCACCATAGGGAAGAAGGTAAAGGCCACTTCGCCCTCGGTCCCTGCTTTCCCCAGTCCTCACTTATATCCTGGCATTTAGCATGGTATGTTGAAATGAGGTTTACCTCCTGTCTCTCCAAGAGGCTCCTCTCTTCAAAAACAGAAACTAGGGTTTAGTCATCGTCTCTGCTTCCTGTTAGAAACCCACAGCCTTGAATAATGGCTTCCTGCCTTTTTGAGTCACTGTAATATCCCTGGTGCCTAGTATAGGACCTGGCATGCGTCAGGCTGCGCGGGAAATGTGGGAACTGGACACCCAGCACACTGCTGTGCTGGGGCTATTTGGGGCTTGCTGGCAGGCAGAGAGATGTTTTGAATTGGGCTTTCTGCCCTTGTTGAGTCTTCTCTTAAGTAAAGTCCAAAGTCCGAGGGGCAGATGGCCAGATGCACTGCCTAGTAAGGCAGGAAACCAAAGGAGCAGGTGAAGCAAGCCCCACAAAGGCTGCCCGACTCCCTGGGACAGTAGTGTGAGCCCCAGCCCCGCTGACCTCACACCAGAGCTTCCTAGCTTCCTTGCTTTGCTCAACGCAGGGCTTCTTGCACTCCCTGGAAAGCTAAGAGATTTTCTCAAGCCTAAAAGACAGTACATTTCACTGCATTGAATGGATGAACATCAGTGCCCTACTTTATCCATTATGTAGGTCAGGGAGAACTGGGCACTACTTGTCAGGATGTACTCCAGAATATAGTCAAAGAATTTTCTATACATATTTCACTAAAGACAAGTTATTGGGCTGGATGCGGTAGCTTATACCTATAATCCCAGCACTTTGGGAGGCTGAGGTGGGAGGATCACTTGAGCCTAGGAGTTTGAGACAAGCCTGGGCAACATAGCAATATCCCATCCTTACAGAAAATAATAATGGTACGTGCCTACAGGCCTAGCTACTGGGGAGGTTAAGGCAGGAGGATTACTTGAGCCAGGGAAGTGGAGGCTGCAGTGAGCTATGATTGTACCACTGCACTCCAGCCTGGCCAATAAAATGAGACCCCGTCTCAAAAAAAAAAAAAAAAACGACAAGTTTTCTAGAATAAGCAGGATGATTGTTTCACTTGAAGATGGAACAGGAAACTAGAGTGCATTTAAAATGCTCTGTATTCATTTTAACATGTTGAATAACTTCATGTCACCATGAGTTTATTTTGCTTTTCATACAGACTTGTATGTGTTGTTTCAGTGGTTTCCAGATTGGAGCAAGGTTATTCTGATCTAAATGAGCAGCATGAAAAGCCTCTGTGTGCCGCTCTGGGGATCTCTCTTATGGGCAAAGCCATTAGAAATGCATAAAACCTCGAGACATGGTTTTTGGCAAAAACTCCATGACTTTAAACTAGTTCTTTTACTACTGACCTTTCATAAAGAAAAAAATATTTTCCTTGAAAAAAAATTGGGCTTGTCATTTTTTCCCTTGTAGCTTTGAGCAGAGAGTAGTGCCTTGCATTCGTACAGTAAACTCTCTTAAAAACAAACAAAAAAAAGATTTTGGAGACTACAAGGGTAGATTCCAATTTGTCCGAAAGGTTTCTGGCCTTACATGTTTTATTATAAAAATTCTCAAGTCTGGTTTTGTAGTCCTCTATATCAGAGCTAGTGATTTCAAAAGGTTTCACAATTCTCCAAGACAAAAGTGATTTTTGTTCATCGTAATAAGATTAAGTGATATGTTATCCACAGCAATTTTGGACTTAATAATAATAGTTCCACTCAGTGCAACATGTGTTTTCACACTTTACCATAAAGAGATGGGTTTGAGGCTTTGCCTTCTAAAGTTGCAACATCAAGAAAAAAAAATCTACACTGTGGATTGACTTTTCTGGTCACTATATAAAGCAAGTAAACTTAAAACACTTTGTAACCATGTATTTACTCTGCCAAGTGCCTATATTCCAATAAAATGTTCATCCTTGAAGAGCTGTCTAGAGGTCATTTATTTGGAATGAGGCTGGTTTCATCTTTTAAGCAGATGTCACACTTGAGTTGGCAGAAACAGCCCTCTGAAATGAAAAGGTGAGTCACTCTTACTGTATTATGGAACTTTTACTTTTCTGTTGTCAGGAAGGAATCTGCAGGGAAGCCACTTAATGACAGGTGTAATTATGCTTTGATAATGCATGTGCTTATTTCTCCAGGAATTGGATCACATCCATCAAACAGCAGTGGGCAATTGCTCTTGATGTAATTGAACTGCTGTTCAAACTTAAATTTATTTCCAGTGGGTGACATTGAGCAAAACATTCATTCTTTCTGTAATTATATATAAAACAATATTTAATTGCCATGTCCACAGGTGCTCATTTATCTGTGGATTTATTCATCCAAAAACTAATGACTTGGCCCCTCTTATAAGCAGGCGCTCCAGTGGGTGGTGAAGAAACAAGTGAACACAGTAGACATGATCCCTGACATCAGCAAACTCAGATTCTCAGAGTGGACCTGGCCAGGGAGAACCCCAAATGAGTATTTACTTCCTCACCTGGCCTACATCTTGTCTATAATCTCAGCTTTAGTCACACCAATAGCTTCAGGTGAGAGAGGAACAAACGTTGGAGAAATCAAGTCTACCAGTGAGGCGGGTGCTTGGTGGGGCATAAAATTAATCATTCTTTCTCCCCCTTCCGTACCAGACGTCCAGGATGCAAGAATCTCTTCCAGAGTGGCCCCCTCAGACTTTCCACTTAGAGCCAAAATTCCGATTGGAATTAAGGGACAGGGAGTTGATTTGAAACTGTTTGCAGAGTTTTTTCTGAGGTCATATGTTTATTGGGTGTGGCTTGGACAGGACCGATGAGTCTTGGGAGGGTCAACTAAAGCTATTCTCTCCTCAGCCACACTTGGAGCCGCCCCTGCTTGAACACCTCTGAATCTTTGCCCACTCTTCCTTCTGCTAAAAACATCTGGCTCTCTCATCTCTGTCCGGCCAATTCCCACTTTTCCTGTAAGTGTCAGGATGAGTCAGGCCACATGCAGCCTGCCCCCCAAAGCCAGCAACACTTCTGAACTCTTACCCTAATTTTCTTGCCCACTTCCAGTCATCCTCTCTCTACTGCAGCGTTTACCTGGCCCGTGCCTTTGGGACAGGTACCCCGTGTTTAAGCTTTGTAATCGTAGCAGAGGAATACAAAGCTCAATAGCAAATATTCAATGCATGTTGAAGGGGCCTGGCATGGTGGCTCACGCCTGTATCCCAGTACTTTAGGAGGCCAAGATGGGCAGATCACCTGAGGTCAGGAGTTCGAGACCAGCCTGACCAAATGACAAAACCCCATCTCTACTAAAAATACAAAAATTAACCGGATGTGGTGGCAGGCCCCTGTAATACAGGTACTCAGGAGCCTGAGACAGGAAAATCACTTGAACCCAGGAGGCGGAGGTTGTAGTGAGCCGAGATCGTGCCGCTGCACTCCAGCCTGGGTGACAGAACGAGACCCTGTCTCAAAACAAAAATGTCGAAGGAATAGATAAATAAATATCACCCGTTCTAGATGTAGGAGACAAATGGAGATACAGCTGATGATCCCTTAGCATGCCATAAGTGATGCCATGAGTGGCTGTGACGCTGGTAACTTTATTTATCCTCAGCCTACTGCGAGAGTTCCATTTCAGTGATGAAAACTGACCGTATGTTTGTGCATACCCACACCTCTGGGAGGGAGCTTCAGAGCCAAGTTACCCCCAAGTCAAGCTAGCTATCAATGCTATGAACCACCTCCCAGTTCTCAGGACAGTGGCTACCACTGGATTTTCTTAGGGTCTGTATGATGTAATCAATGCAAAAAGTTAAGAAGGTCACCCTTGAATTGCACCCAAGTCTGCAAAACAAGCAAATGCCCAAGAGTTCATGGACAGCATCTGCCTCCGGCAAGCTCCTCTCTTGTGGATGGGCAGGGAACAGAGAAACAGATATGGACCCTGCTGTTTAGGGAGCTCAGTCCATTTGAGAAGATTGAGAAGCAAGTGATGGTTCTGCAAGAAGAGGAGGAAGCGCTGTGGCAGCACGAGTGTGGGGCAGCTCCTGGGTCTACTCAAGAAATGTGCAGTTTGGTTGTTGAACTTCTTAAGCCTGCTCTTCATTTCTTACCTTCTTTATCTCTTCTCTGTCACAAACCAACATCCAAAATCTTGCTGCCTACCCTGAAGGAAATTTTTACCAAGATCTCTATGTTTCACCACACACAGTTTCCAGGAATCGGGGTCCTCTGGGAATGCTGCTCTAGACCTCCTGTGATTCCATTGTTTCTTTACTTCTGGACTCCACACAAAGCCGTGTACATGTATAGTAGCGAGAGCTCTCTGTGTTAGCGACTCCAAGTTGGGGTGAGGGAGTAACAAGACACAGGTGGGATGGGAACATGGAAGAATTGCTACAAGACATTGAGGTGATTTTGAAGCTAAGAGATGGCTTCTCCTGGTGAGACTTCAACTTTCCCCTCCCCTGTCTCTCATTCTGTGCTACTGCCCGGACCGTGTGAGGAACAGCTTTCGTGCACACTGGTTTGAGAAAGATCATATGAAGGAAGAAAGGAAGGTGTTTCTGTTTCCATCTGTTGGAGGCTTCAAGTTTTGAATCATTATATTTTTGATTAAGTTGTTAGAATAGGTGGTATTCTCCGTGGACCATTTGTCAGGATTCAATCATGGATTCATTAGTAGACATCAATAAATATTTTTAATTAATATCAAATAATATTTATTGATATCTACTAAGGTGCTACAGGCTCGGCAAGTCCCTGGGAATAGAGTGGCAAAACAGTCAGCCCTTGGCCTTCACTACATTCAGACTTCTGAGTTATCTTTTCTGCACTGAAAATTTCAATTATTCAACTTAAGGTAGATACTCTTAATATAAATGAACCTCTCCCACTTTTCAAATTGCATTTCGGAATTCTTTATTAACTTACCTACAAACTTGGTTTACTTTGAGATTCTTTATGAGAAAGTTGTATGGCTGTCAATTCACTGTATTACCTTGGGCTAATCACGTAACCTTTACAAGAATTTGTTTCTTTGTAGAATGAGAATAATGGCACTCACATCACAGAATTATTATATTAAAAGAGATCATGTGTAATGGCCATTTAAGCACAGATGAATAAAGTGAGGCTCAGAGAAGTTAAGCCACTTCCTGAAGGTGACATAGCTAGTAACTAGTGGACCCTGGCGTGTCATATAGCCATTGCTACAAAACGAAACCACTCCAAAAGTCAGTACCTCAAAATGGTAAGCTCGGAAGACTACAGGTCAAGCATCAGGTGGGCAGTTCTTCTGATCCTGGCTTGTTCTCTCAACATGTGTGGGAGCTGGCTGGCTGTATGTTAGTGTAGCCTAGCCACAACTCAGACAACTGGGCTCTACTCCATGTGGTGTCTCAGCTTTCAGCAGGTAAAAGGGATGAAATGTGTCCATTGGCTTACAAAAATGTCATCAGTACCTTGGTAAGACAAACCACATTGCAATGAGATGTGAAGGAAAACACACTCCAGTTTGTCTGCTATAGAGTGTGTTACCCCAAACTGTGTCTGATGTTCTAAGTGTGGTCTGACTGGTGGAGTAAAGTGGGATCCTCTTCACTTTGATCAGTCTACTCTGTGTCTACCAATGTAACTTCAGACCAAATTCAGGTTGTGGGTTTGTTTTGTTTTATTTTTTTGGCAATCCCACTTACTGCGCCACTCCAGTGACTCATATGAAATGCAATCTGCTTAAACCTTATGTCATTCCATGTGAAGCAGAGGTAGCTCATGACTTCCGACTCTGTGCTTGTACAGCTGAATTTTAAAACTAAATTTGGAATTCCATTCAGCTACAATTTATGTTGTTAGCTTCAGTTCTTTGTTCCAGCCTGTGGAAATCGCTATTCTAATTCTGCCAACATTAGTTATTTTCCTGGCTTTATGTCATCCATAAATTTTATTTACTCATCATCACTATTTCCATCTAAGTTATGAATAATGTCAAGTCCCACACATTCAGGCAAGAGTGGGTGAAAATTGGAAGATGTGGCTGGGTCTGAAGTCAACAATTGTCAAAATGCTGACACCAACAGGTCTGGAGCCAGGGGAGTTAATGAGTTTGGTACTAAGAGTTGTTCAAGGAGGGATAAGGGATGATGCAGAATCTAGGAATTCAGCCAAATCACAACCCAGAGGAGAAGATTCAATACAAAGAGCAAATCTGGAAGCTAGAGAAATTGAAGGAACACCAAAAGTCATAACACACTCAATGAAGGAAATGCATATATAATTACTAACTTTTGGACTTCCAAGTGGCTTTTATTTCCTCCACTCCATATGCAAGTGTATCTTTCCTTCAAAATTTCAAAGACCTCAATAAATGAAAACATGATAAAAGATGGACCTTCTAGCTCTTTCCTTAGGACCTTCTCCTATGTGGAACTTTCTTGGATTGGCCAGGTAACCAGCTACTAACTCGTCTAACAACTGTCTCCTACTTCATTCATATTTTCTTCCTGTCTCCAAGGAGATGAGATTTTATGAGTGTTGGGGGATTTCTTAGTCCATTTTCTGTTTCTAAAACAGAATACCAAAGACTGAGTAATTTAAAAAGAAAAGAAGTTTGTTTAGCTCATGGTTCTGCAGGCTGGGAAGTCCAAGATGGGAACTGTATCTGGTGAGGGCTTCGTGCTGCTTCACGGCCAGGTAGAAAAGTAGAAGGGGAAGCCCACATGTATGAAAAACAAGACCAAACACAAGATGCAGCCTCGCTTTGTAAGAACTTGTGGTAACTAATCCAGTCCTGCAAGAGTGAGAACTCACTCAGTCTCAGGAGAGGGTGTTCACCCATTCGTGAGGTATGTGCCTCCCTGACCCAAACGCTTCCCACTAGGCCCCACTCCCAACACTGCCTCATTGAGGATCAGGCTTCCAACACATGAACTTTTGGAGGATACACTCAAACCACAGCAGGGAGAGCAGGAAAAAAGCACGGCTTTTCACTGGAGTTCCCATGTTTTATTCCACAGTTTTATTTTCTGTCCTGGAATTTCATCAAGGATTAGCATCAATATTATTATTATTATTATTGTGAGATGAAGTCTTGCTGTCGCCCAGGCTGGAGTACAGTGGCACAATCTTGGCTCATTGCAACTTCCGCCTCCAAGGTTCAAGTGATTCTCCTACCTCAGCCTCCCAAGTAGCTGGGATTACAGGTGCCCACAATTACACCAAGCCAATTTCTGTATTTTCAGTAGAGACAGGGTTTTGCCAAATTGGCCAGGCTGGTCTTCAACTCCTGACCTCAAGTGATCCGTCTGCCTCAGCCTCCCAAAGTGCTGGGATTACAGGCATGAGCCACCACACCCAGCTAGCATCAATATTTTTAACACATGCTACCAGAGCTAAAATGAAAACAAAATTGAGTGTCGGTGAAAATGCAACTGGAACTTTCATACATTGCTGGTGGAGATGCAAAATGGTATGGCCACTTTGGAAAACAATTTGGCAGTTTCTGATAAACATACCCTTACCATATGACCCAGTAATACTACTTCTAGGTGTTTACTGAAGAGAAGTGAAAACTTTGTTCACACAAAATCTTCTGCAGATGTCTATAGTTGTTTTTATAATTGTCAAAAACTAGAAACAACCCGAATGTCCTTCTGATGAACGGATAAACAAACTGTGTTACATCCATGTGATGGAATACTATTCAGCAATGAAAAGGAATGCTCTGCTGATATGTACAATAACATGGGTGAATCTCAAAACAATTAGGAGTGAAAAAAGCCAGACAAAAAGGCTACGTACTGTTTTATCCTTTTACATAGCATTCTGAAAAAGAAAAAACTATAGGAACAAAAAATAGACCATTGGTTGCTAGTAGCTAGGGATAGAGGAGGGACTGACTAAGGAGGGGCATGTTAGAGAATTTTGGGGGATGATGGACCTGCTCTGTATCTTGACTATGATGGTTACTCCATGATTATATATGCCAGTGCTCATATTAGGTTGGTGCAAAAGTAACTGTGGTTTTTGCCATTAAAGGTAATGGCCTCTGTTGGCCTTTAATGGCAAAAACTGCAATTAGTTTTGCACCAACCTAATAAACCCATATACTGAAATGAACAAACTACATAGAAGAGGAAGTTTTACTTACTAGTAAATTATACTTGATAACCTGACCAAAAAAAATTTTTAACGACCCAAATTTTCAATAATGACGGAATCATAAAATATATTATGAAACATTTATACAATAAAGCGTTACATAGTTGCATTGTTGTCTGCCTGGCAGCTTACAAAGAGCCTTCCTATATGTGGGAAATTTCTTCCCTTTTAAGTCTACCTGTTTCTCAATTAGAAGTCATCAACTTTCTTTTCCACTCTCCCTGCAGGCAGGGCATGGGTAGTCAGACTCACTCTTAACAAAGTTTCAGTTCAACAGTCTGATAAGAAGAAGGAAGTGTCTGTGAAAAATTTGTTCTGCTGAGGGTGGTGGATCATGATAAATAGATATCCAGCTCTCAGTGTGGCAGTAAGAAATGTTCTAGCAGCAGTAGGAGCCTCCAGAGTCAGTGGTACAGATTCTTCAAGCCTGGTTCTTCGGCCCTCCATGAGATGAGCACATTTGCATTAATTTAAATTTTTTAATTAATTGCTTAAATTGTCAAGAGTGTTGTCTGCAACCAAAAACTGGAACTGATAGAATAGTCATTGAAAATTATGCCTATGACCAGAATCTTATCAATGTGGGCTACGACTACACTATGAATACAACGGTTTAGACCATTATTGAAAAATGTGGCTTGTGCCTGGCCTGGATTTCTACACCACTAGTGCATGTAGGAGGTGAATGCCATCATCCCCAGCGAGATATAGTCTCTGTCACTCATCTAATGAAGTAGATTCTGAGTCTCCTAAACTTCAGTAAGAAAAGAAAGATAACTGTCTTCTTCAACGACAGGTCTCCAAACTCACAGCTGCAGCTGTGATGAATTCCAAAACACTAAGAAGAGCCATTTGAATCTCTCTGCTGTGCAATTTATTTTCAATATATCTGGATATAGCAACCTTAAAAATAACTGTTTACAAATTGTAATAATATGGGAAAGTCTTAGCTATGGTTTTGAGTTTTAAAAACATAGTTACAAGAAGATTAAACATGTATACATAGGCAAGAAAGCCTAGAATAATATTTACTGGAATGATGAGATTTTAAACAGTTATGATTGTCATCTGTTTCTCCTCCTTGCCCTTATGTTCCACAATGAAGATGCGTTACTATCAAAATCAGAAAAACATGTTCTTAAAGATATTTTAAATTTGCATTTAAATTTGGCAAAAGGGTCCTCTGTGTTGCCAGAATCCCATAGGCTAAGGGATTCTCTGGGTGCACTTACTCTAATCCTTGGGCTCTTCAGCAGTGATGTATAAATGGGAATGATATATAAATGGAAAGGAAGAAATTACCACAAATTTTTGCCAAGTTAAAATTGGCTCCCTAAAATAACCATTTGATGAAAACTGTTCTGAAGGACTCTGCTACTCTCTGAAGTTCTAACCTTGACTTAGATCTTCACCAGCATTCCTATGGTGATGCCCTGGCTGGTTCTTTTTGGGGGGAGGGTGGGGAGCAGGGAACTTTCTCTCCACCATGGGAACCTGAGCACCTGGGCATGGTGAGATGTGACAGACTGCCCAGCTGGAAGTTAGTAACTCCCAGGTTATACTTTCAGCTGTGTATTACTGAGGCATCCTCCAAGAGGTCTAACGTGAAAGACAACTTCAGTTAAGCCCATTTCTACTTGCTTGATATGCCTTAAGTAATTACAAATACAAAAGAGATCACACTTATTAAAGCTCAATATGACATGCTGTGAAAAACACAGCATATGGTTATTTGAAGTCTGAAAAGCCTACTGAGTTTTAAATTTTTCACTGGAATGTCCTTTGATGCATAAACGTGTCCTTTTTGATTTTTTTTTCACAATAGTGGTTTCTAGGTCAAAACCACATATAGAATCTTTCTCTTGGTAGGGAAAAATTCCCTGAGATAAAATTGCTAGACTCTCTTAAAGAGCTGAGATTAAACACAGGAGCACAAAGCATTTTAAACACATCATGAACAAGACAACCTCATGATTACCCTTTAAAGTTTAGTAAACCCATAGAAATTGGAGACACACTTCTCATGGAAGTAGCAACTTTGTTCCGCTTAATTAAAACTGATAACCTGGCGGGGCCTGGTGGCTCACAATATTTTGGTAGGCCAAGGCGGGCAGATTGCTTGAGCCCAGGAGTTCGAGACCAGCCTGGGCAGCATCGTGAAACCCCACATCTACAAAAAATACAAAAATTAGCCAGGCATGGTGGCACACACCTGTAGTCGTCACTACATGAGAGGCTGAGACAGGAGGATCACCTGGAGGTCAAGGCTGCAGTGAGCTGTGATCTTACCACTGCACTCTGTTCTGGGCGACAAAGCGAGACCCTGTCTCAAACAAACAAAAAACAACCAAAATGCCTGATGACTTTTTATAAATTATACACAGCCAGTATCAAGAAATATCTATTTTAAAAAGGAGAGGCCAAGTGTGGCGGCTCACACCTGCAATCCCAGCACTTTGGGAGGCTGAGGCAGGTAGATCACAAGGTCAAGAGATCACTTGAGGTCAGAAGTTTGAAAAAAGCCTGGCCAACATGATGAAAACCCAACTCTACAAAAAAAAAAAATGCAAAAATTAACTGGGCGTGGTGGTGCACACCTGTAATCCCAGCTACTTGGGAGGCTGAGGCAAGAGAATCACTTGAACCAGGGAAGTGGAGGTTGCAATAAGCCAAGATTGCACCACTGCACTCCAGTCTGGGTGACATGGCAAGACTCCATCTCAAAAAATTTAAATTTAAATTTTAATTTAAAAAATTTTTTGAAAAAATTTGTTGGACTTGGCAACGCTGTAGTTAAATCCTTGATAATAGGGATTATGCACTGAATTTTATATCCTGCTACCAAAACTAGTGTTGTGAGTGAAGAAAGTCTTGTGAAGTATGCAGAGTTTGCTTTCTCCTCCTCTATTACCTGCTTGGTCCTTTAACCCCATCCCAGGACTTCAGTTAGAGTTTGTTTTCCAGTTCTTTTCTCTGTTATAGTTTAAATGCACCAAGAAGAAGTTATCAAGTGCTAATCTTCCTGTCTCAGTCAATGCTATTTTGGATGCAAGTAACAAAACTTTACTCAAACTAGCTAGGCAAAAAGAAGAAAGTGTATTTTATAAAGTGTCTCATGCAGACTGAAGAACCCCAAATCCATCTGGAATAATTCCTCCATCTTTCACTGTATCTGTGGCTGTCTCATCTCCTATTTGCTTTTCTCCACACGTCTGCTCCATTCTCACCTATCTGTACTATAGCTTTCTCTACTTTTCTGTGCATAGAAAGCACTGTTGACCACACCATAGGCCCTAAGTTTATTTATCCTTATTTCTAGGAACTAGGAAAGACTAACTGTAATTTCTGAATCTCAATTCAAAATTCCTGAGAGAGAGACTCTCTGAAACCTAATTTGGGTCAGGTGTCTCAACCTGGGTGATATAGTATAGATCTGGACCAGCATTTCTCAAAGTTAGTTGAACACAGAACTTTATCCACCCTTGTCCCTGGCTCTAGTGGTTGTGATTGGGGGCATGTTATAGGACACACCCATTCATGTCCTTCAAAACAGAATTTCTCAAGATGTCATTTTGGGATCTTCTGATCCAATTTACCACTTTAATATTAGGGATGACCAAACTTGGACCCAAAGAGACAAAATAATTTGCTTAAATTACCAAGATAGTGGCAGAGTAGAGATTTTGACTTTGAGCTGAAGAACTTAACGTTTTATACCTTCAATTGAACCTGGATATCGAGAAGAAGTATAATGGCTACTTGGTCCAAAAGAAAGTCCAAAATCAAGGTGTCAGCAGGGCCGTGCGCCCTCTGAATGCTTTAGGGACAAATCCTTCCTTATCTCCTCCAGGTCCTGGTGGCTACAAGGCATTCCTTGTCTGTAGCTGCATAAATGCAATCTCTGCCTTAGTCTTCGTGTGGCCTACTCGTCTATGTTTTCTCCTCTTTCGTTTCCTTTAAAAAAATGTGTCATTATCTTTCAGCCTCACCCAGATAATCCAGAATGAACTCATCTTGAGAGCTTTAACTTAATTACTCTGCAAAGATCTTTTATCAAGGTAAGATCACATTTATAGGTTACAGGGGTGAGGACATGGTCATAACTTTTGGGGGGCCATTATTCAAACCACTGCAAAGGCCTTACAAGGTATCATAAAGTACTTAAAAGCATCAAGAGTGGTAAGAGGGAGGGAATGGCAGGATAATGATTTGGGATTTTTCTTCTCAAAAGTAAAGGATGCAGGATTGATAAAGAAAATGTAGTAGCATCCAAGAAAATGCAGCATCTTAGTTTCCAAGATGAAAAATTTACATTTCTATCTCCCTTGGTTCATTGATTCCAGTGATTCCTTGATTCACTCAACTAACATTTTCTAACAAATATTTATTGAATTAACTAAAGAAAAGTAATCAGGGGGCAAAACTTGGAAAGAATAATATTGAAGACAGAAAGAGTCAAACTCTGTAAAATATTTGAAGAGATTTATTCTGAGCCAAATATGAGTGACTATGGCCTGTGCCACAGCCCTCAGGAGGTCTTGAGAACGTGCCCAAGGTGGCTGGGGGGCAGCTTTTATACATTTTAGGAAGACATGAGACATCAATCAAATACATTTAAGAAATACATTGGTTTGGTCCAGAAAGGCGGGACAACTCAAAGTGGCAAGGGTGGGGCAGGACTTCCAGGCTATAGGTAAATTTAAACATTTTCTGGTTGACAATTGGTTGAGTTTGTCTGTAAGACCTGAGATCAACAGAAAGGACTATCTGGGTTAGGATAAGAGGTTGTGGAGACCGAAGTTTTATTATGCGGATAAAGCTTTTAGCTAGCAGGCTTCAGAGAGAATAGGTTGCAAAATGTTTCCTATCAGACTTAAAGTCTGTGTTGAGTTAATGCCGGAGAGCTATAATGAGGCATGTTTGACCCCCACTTTTCATCATGACCTGAAACAGACACTCAGGTTAAATTTTAAGACCCCTGGCTGTCCATTCAGATGGTTGGGAGGCCTTCGAATTTTATTTTTTGTTTACAGTATCAAGCATGAAAACTGAAGTTTGAGAGATAAATGCATAGGTTAATAATGTCCTAGTGGGGTGTAATAACTTTGTAGGAGGTGAGGGAATTAGCAAAGTGAATATCTTGAGTAAGAACATTCTAGGCAGAGAGAAAAGCTAGAATAAACTCCTGAAGGCAGGACTGGCCTTGGCATGTTCAAGGCACAGAAAGGAGGCCATGTGGTTAGAGTGTCTGTCTAAGAGGGTGATCCAGGACAGAGGTCAGAGAGATAACAGTAGAAGGAAGTTGATTATAAAAAAATAAAAACGTCGGCTTTCATTTCACTTGTTCACGAATCTTAGAATGGACAAAGAGATGAATCAAGTTCTCAAAGTTATCTACTGCTACATACCCAACCACCCCAAAACGTAATGGTGCAAAATAACAACTTTTTCATTTCTCATAATTGTGGGTGAACCATGTGACTGCAACAAGCTGGCAGCTTAACTGGGGTTGGGGGGGTCTCAGGTGGCCTTACTCACAGGTCTAGGATGTTGGTGCTATTTTTCAGGTGGACCATTCTTGCCATGCAGTTGCCCACCATCCAGTAGAATAGCTTAAGCTTCCTTGACCATAGCAGGAGCATTCCAAAAGACCAAAAGGGAAAGCTGTGAGGGGTCTTGAGGCCAAAGCTCTGGACTTAACATTGTCATTTCCACCACATTCTATCAGCCAAAGTGAATCACGAGACCAGGCCAGATTCAAAGGGTGATCAGGGGACTCCAGCTTTTTTTTTTTGAGACAGAATATCTCTCTGTTGCCCAGGCTGGAGTGCAGTGGTGCCATCTCAGCTCACTGCAACCTCCCCCTCCTGGGTTCAAGAGATTCTTCTGCCTCAGCCTCCTGAGTAGCTGGGACCACAGGGGTGCACCACCATGCCTGGCTAATGTTTGTATTTTTGGTAGAGATGGGTTTTCACTGTATTGCCCAGGCTGGTCTCAAACTCCTGACCTCAAGTGATCTGGCCGCCTCGGCCTCCCAAAGTGTTGGGATTACAGGCATGAGACACCATGCCCAGCCAAGACTTCAACTTTTGATGAGAGGTAATGAAATGTATTAAGGCCATATTTTTCAGTCTATTACATGAATGTGCTGCCATTTTGTTTACCAAATTACTCTCTTTAAGATAATCTGTTGTGTCCTAGACACTGGTGTTGAACTGAAAGTAATGTTTGAGTGCAGACTAACTTTTTAGAGGTCCGTTCCTTACTGAATATTTTCATCTTATAATGACTTGCTTTCTTCCACAAACTTGTATCTGCAGAATTTTGGAAAATGAATATTCTGATTAAAAAAATTAATGACAAATGAGAATGTGTCAAATAAGGGAAGAGGTATTATTCTCTTTGCCTTGGGGAGGAATAGATTTGAACTGGTGAAGACAGAAGAGGCTGAGAGCTGTTAATAGATCCTTACATACTACCTTGCACTTTTTAAATGGAATTAAACAGAAAGACAGACAGCAAGGATTAGATACTTTAATTACACTATAAGAAAAAATCTTAGAAGTTGAAATTACAACGAATCAGATTTCTCCCCAGTATGAGAGGAAGGGCTTTCTGGTAGTTGGAATTGTCCAGAAATGGAAAGGAACATCATGCAAAACAGCAACACATCATTAGAAACTGCTCAGCCCAGGCTGACGACTCTGGGCTACACTATCAGTGATCCTGCATTGACATGGTGTGTGGGGGAACTTCAGGTAGAGAGGCTGCTGGTTTAAAACTCATATCTGTAGTCCCAGCACTTTGGAAGGCAGAGGTTAGGAGGACAGCTTTAGGCCAGGAGTTCGAGACCAGCCTAGGCAACAAAGCAAGACCTCATCTCTACCAAAAACAAAAAATGAAAAACAAACAAACCAACAAATTAGCCAGGCATGGTGGCATGTTCCTGTAGTCTCAGCTACTTGGGAAGCTGAAGAGGGAGGATCGCTTGAGTCTCGGAGGTTCAGGTTGCAGTGGGCTGTGATCTTGCCAGTGCACTACAGCCTGGGTGACAGAGTGTAACCTTGTCTCAAAAACCGCAATAGACAAAAACAACAAACAAAAAAACTCTATAACCTTTGTTCTTAGAATAGGCCAAAAGCTGGGGGAAAGATCACCTGTTCATTCTCTTATTTAGCTTTTAAGTCAGCACTGTCCAGGAGAAATGAGTCACAATGTAATAGAAAATTTTCCAGTAGCCACATTAAAAAAAGTGAAAAGATACAGGTGAAATTAGTGTTTATCATATATTTTATTTAACTCAATACATCCAAAACAGTATCATTTAAACATGTAATCAATGTTAAAAATCATTATTTTACATTATTTTTTCATAACAGGTCTTTGAAATCAATACCTTGAAGAAAATCCAAGTCTATTTACACTTATGAATTAACTACATTTCAAGTGCTCAACTGCCACATGTGGCTAGTGGCTACTGTACTGGACAGCACAGTTCTGGAACATACTGAAGTGGCGTCGTTGTTTGGGGTAAATACCCAGGGTTCGTTGTCTCGCACCAAGATTAAGGACACCGACACACACAAGGAGTGAGTTTAGGAGCGAAGGCTTAATAGGCAAAAGAAAGAAAAAGGAGAGCAGCTCTCTGTCTCTCTCTTGCAAGAGAGAGCGGGGCATGGGGAAGGGAAAAGCTGGCCTGCTGCACAGTGCAGCAGATTTTGTAGGCAGGCCTGGGAAGGCGGCATCTGATCCACATAGGGCCCACAGATTGGTTTCACCAGGTGTGACGTTTGCACAGGGCACAGGGAAGGCTGGTTGCCCCACCCTAATCTTATGCAAACGAACTTTCCACTTGGCCAGTGCCATCTCGTTTGCTCCTTACTGTACACGACGCTGGCAAAGAGAAGGGAAGATGGAGCCGCCATTTTGAACATGCCTAGTCCCAGGTAGCCCGTTCCTATTGGCAAAACTGCCGGCATTCACCTGTGCAAGCCTCCAGCTGGCTTGGCTATGTTTGCAGCTGGATTTTACAGGTTGCTCTTTGTTAGAAAAGAAAATGATCTGGGGGCTGCTTTTCATTAAAAGGAAAACCTTACTGAGGACTTCCTTACCCTATCTGCCCAAATAATTTATTTTTAACTCCTATATCAATACCATTAATAAAACCACTAATAACAGGCCAGGTGCAATGGCATACCTGTAATCCCAGTACTTTGGGAGGCCAAAGTGGGATGATCACTTGAGGTCAGGAGTTCAAGACCAACCTGGCCAACATGGTGAAACCCCATCTCTACTAAAAATACATCAATTAGCCGGGCTTGGTGGTGCACGCTTGTAATCCCAGCTACTCAGGTGGCTGAGACACAAGAATTGCTTGAACCCAGGAGGTAGAGGTTGCAGTGAGCCGAGATCGTGACACTGCACTCCAGCCTGGGCGACAGAGCAAGACTCTGTTTCAAAAAAAAAAGAAGGAAAACCTTCATAAATGCACAAAAAACAGCTTGTTAAATCCAGGTTCCCTAGCTTCCTGGAGGAATGGAAGTGAGGGAAAAATACTTCTGTTTAGCTGTTACACATTCTTACTTCCTTGGGCGACAACTCTCATAATTTTGCTTTCTCGCCAAAACCCAATATTAAGTAAATTATATAATGTTGCAAACTACTAAGTTTTCTTATCAACTTCTAACAGTTTCCACCTCTCCAAAAGTGAAACTGTGAAAAACAGCCCTCTAGTATTTTTATGCTAATCCTATTATATTTAATTCTTCTTTTATTCCAGGAGCTACTGCAATTAACTGATATTATAGCTTTCATTGTTTACTGCCTGTGTCTCTCATCACCGCAGGATTCAAGTACTCTCCAGGGAAGCTGCCTTGTGCCATTTCCGGCAACATATTATCTGTACACATCTTCTACAGAGGAGAAAGGATAAGGAAAGTCAAAAAGATAAACTCGGCTGCCTTTGCAACTGCAAAATTTCCCCAAGGCTCAGTCAAAATAATGAGGTTTTTAAATACTTCTCCAAAGAGATCCCACTGTTTCTTTACAGTATTAAGGGATTCAATAGACAGACTACATATAATAAGCAAAAGTAAAATGAGACTGATTTTCCACAGTTAACCTTTTTAGAAGTCTGTGAACATATCAAAATTTCATATTTGCACCATTACTGTAATTGTGGCTATAAAACATCAAAGCAAGCTTTTGGCAGAGACTGCCAGGCATCTCCCAGTATTTGTTACTTCTTCTCCTTTCTAGTTATAGAATCCCTGAGTTTAAGATAGGCAGATGGCTACCCACTTAGAGAATTAAAATCTCAACCTTCCTTGCACTAGATGTGACCAATTGATTGAATACTTTCCAATAAGATTTGAGCAAAGACGTGTTCAACTTCCAGGTCACATCCTCCTTACAGGAACTTGCTTGCCTTCCTCTTTCTCTTTCCACTTTCAGGCAGGCTGGAAGGTTTATGTGATGCTGATGAACCAATGTCTACCATGGAGATGCCTACTGGGGATAGAACAGCAACGTGCGTTCCTAGATAGCTGTGGAGGAAAGTTGCGTGTCAGGTCTGAATCACCCACCTGCTTCTGAATACTGTCTGGGAAAAACACACCTTCTATCTTGTATAAACCACTGTTTGTGGGGCCTTTTGCTTCCCGCCCCTTGGCTTGTGTCATAACTACGAGCATCATCATCATTATCATTTGTACTATTATGCTCAAAACCTGTTTATTAACTATCCAGCTATCTATCTATCATCTATCTATCTATCTATTTCAGAGACCATCTTCTTAAAAGACTTAGGTGCTTTTTTTTTCCTCCCTTAAAAGGCTCCTTTGACTACTTGCTTCTTTGAGGGGAATTGTGAGTATTAAATAATATAATATCTGTAAACTCTTTTTTTAACTTAAAATCATCACAAATAAAAAGACATTATATTATTCTTGAGCTAACAATTCAAGATCATAGTGGGTTAATAATATTTACGCAAACATTCGCCAGCTAATGTGGCCACCTCCAAGGTAACTTAATCCAGGTGACAAACCCTTGCTTCCAGAATGATTGGTCTTTCAGGCACGGTAACACAGCGGTAGGAGGGATAGTAAACTATAGGGAGATAGATATCTTTTCAATTACTCCATGGAAGTGGCTGCTTACTTTACCTGTGAATAAAGTTGGATGTAAGTATTTGAGAGATTGATTCAGTTCACCAATTTACACAACTTCATAAAATAACCTAATACAGTGCAACTGTCTAATTTCACGTTTCATTTGTTAATGTAAAGGCAAACCTAATTGAACCTGCCATAAGCATATCATTTTATTGATTTCACCTTTTAACTTCACTCCTCTCAAATGATTTAAAGAACATACTTTTGTAGGACATTAAACATGAACTGAGTGCCTGTTGCATACAGAACCTACCCTGAGGAATGTGCAGGTAAGACAGGGAACTCTCTCCTTATCTTGTTTGACCTTACTGTAGCATGGGACACTATTGGCCACTCCCTCCTTGAAAATATCTCCTCCTTTGACTTCTGTGACTCTTTTCCCTGTTTTGCTTCCAAACTTTGCGGTCTTCTTTATCACTCCTCTTCTGCTTCTTAAATGTTAGCGATCCCCAGTGTTTCTCACTAAAACTTGTCTTTTCACACTTATTCTGAGCCTTTTTTTCTGGAGACATGAACCTCCTGGAGAATGTGATAAAATTCAGGAATCTTCTTGGGGAAGGGAATGTTGCATATAATGCTAGGGTCACATGGAGCTCCTGAAGCAACTGATAGACCTCCTAAGAGTTCTTACCCCTCAGGTTAAGAGTCACTTTTCCATAGCTTTTAATACCATCAACAGTGCTTGACCGCTCTAAAATCTTTTATATTCATTTATTTATTATTTATTTATGTATTTGAAATGGAGTCTCACTCTGTCACTCAGGCTGGAGTGCAGTGGAACGATCTTGGCTCACTGCAACCTCTGCCTCTCGGGTTCAAGCGATTCTCCTGCCTCAGCCTCCTGAGTAGCTGAGATTACAGGTGCGTGGCACAACGTCGGACTAGTTTTTGTATTTTTTTATTAGAGACAGGGTTTCACCATGTTGGTCAGGCTGGTCTCGAACTTCTGACCTTTTGATCCTTCTGCTTTGGCCTCCCAAAGTGCTGGGATTACAGGCTGAGCCACTGCACCCAGCCATCTTTTATATTTAAAAGCCTACATCTTTCTCATGATCTCCAGACCCACATATCCAGCTGCTTATTTTATTCCTTCATTAGAATGTCAAACAGGCACTTCAAACTCATCATGTTCCAACTAAACTCATCTATCCCTCTCTTCCCAATATTCCCTTATCCTGTGGTTTCCATTTTGGTGAGTGGAACCACCATTCAACCAGTTGCCCAAATTAAAGCAGCAGTCCCCAACCTTTTGGACACCAGAGACTGATTTTGTGGAAGACCTTTTTTTCCACAGATGGGGTGGGGAAAGGGTATGATGGCTTCAGAATGAAACTATTCCTACTCAGATCACCAGGCATTACAGTCTCATAGGAAGTGTGCAGCCTACACCCCTCACATGCATAGTTTCACAATAGAATTTGTGCTCTTACGAGAATCTAATTCTGCTTCTGATCTGACAGGAGGCGGAGCTCAGGCAGTAACAGCTAGCTCACCCTCTGCTCACCTCCTGCGGTGCGGCCCAGTTCCTAATAGGCCACTGATGGGTACCAGTACCGGCCAGAGATTGGAGACCCAGGTATAGAGAAATAAAGGCAGCAACCCAGACTACTACTTCTGTACAAATGTTCGTTGAATTACTAAATTAATGAAAGAATATAAAGACAGACCTAATATGATGAAGACAATAGAGAAGAGCTACTGAGAACAAGGTAAGAGAGCTTATTTTCAAATGTACACCCAGTTGTATGTTTATTAAGCACCTACTGCATAAGGTACTATGCTAGGCACAGATTTCATTAAGGATTGAAGTTTAAAAATATTTTCAGAAAATTGAGAAACATTGGGCTTGGCGTGGGTGGCTCACATGTGTCAATCCCAGCACTTTGGGAAGCCAAGGCAGGCAAATTGCCTGAGGCCAGGAGTTCAAGACCAGCCTGGCCAACATGATGAAACCCGTCTCTACTAAAAATACAAAAATTAGGCAGGCCTGGTGGTAGGTGCCTGTAGTCTCAGCTACTCAGCAGGCTGAGGCAGAAGAATCACTTGAACCCAGAGGTGGAGGTTGCGGTGAACTGAGATCACACCACTGCACTCCAGCTGGGTGACAGCAAGACTCCATCTCAAAAACAAAAAGAAAACAAAACAAAAAACCCCCAGAAATAAAAGCATTGTTTGTCAGAAAATGGTAGTAAGAGGATTTCAAGTGGGAGAAATTACTTTAAAACTTCAATTCGTCTTACTTCATGACCAAGAAAGCTAAATTACTAATAGCTGCTCTAACATCTTGCTCCTTGCTGTGATACCTGCTGAGATTCCATCGTGGTTTATACACAGTAGTGATTACAAATGGACACTTAAGAAGGTGGGCTACTCTTGAGGGTTTTAGGCCACTAAATTTGGCAGCTTTGCCTCCCTGAACTCCCTCAGCTCTTAATGCACACATCTCTGCTGACACTTATTTTCTGCTTCATTTTATGATGACTTATAGGTATCCTATCTCTCCTATCAGAGAGGTTCTCTTTTTTCCCCACAGACCATGCATACTAAATTTTGTGCCTTGTATCTGGGAGGTGAGCAGTAAGTTATTCATTATTGAGTTAATGAATCTTTCTCTCTCTCTTTCTTTCTTTCTCTTTCTTTCCTTTCTTTCTTTTTCTTTCTTTTCTTTCTTTTCTTTCTTTCTTTCAGATGAAGACTCACTCTGTTGTCCAGGCTAGAGGGCAGTGGCACGATCTCGGCTCACTGTAACCTCTGCCTCCTGGGTTCCAGTGATTACTCCTGCCTCAGCCTCCCGAGTAGCTCAGACTACAGACACCCACCACCATGCCTGGCTAATTTTTGTACATTTAGTAGAGACAGGGTTTTGCCATTTTGGCCAGGCTGGTTTCAAAATCCTGATCTCAAGTGATCTGCCCACCTCAGCCTCCCAAAGTGTTGGGATTACAGGTGTGAGCCACCACACCCAACTGAGATTTCTTAATATTAAAAAAAAAAGTCTTTGCATCCACTGAGGCACAGAAAAAAAAATAGAAGACATAAAATTCAAAAATTATAGGAAAAAATAAAATTAATTTAAAGAAATTTTGAACTCATTTGAGGGTAATGTAAATGTCCTGTAGGTCAAATGTTGTTACAAGTGGTATAAATTGTAATATTTTCCAATGCAAGTGTGGCATATTAAATATTTAAATACATTACAGATTTTGTTGTAGGCAATCAGGAGGTAGGGAGCATGCTAAATCTTACAAAGTTATTTGTGAGGCAGGGCACTGGCTGGTCGAATGCTGCATCTGCAGCTGGACTGCAGGGGTTTTATACTTGGCTCTACCACTTAATGGCTAGGAGCCTGAGGGCCTCTTGCTGCCTCACTTTCCTCATCTGGAAAATGCAAATTGTATTAGAACTTACCCTAGAGAATTGTTAGAAAATGAAAATAAAGTATACACATAAAGCACCAGAAATGCTGTTAGGACTATTAGACAATAGCCACCATTTTCTTACCACCTTAAGAAGAAGAAGGTGATGGGCAGGTGATGCTCATTTGTGGGGGTTCAGTCAGAGTGGTAGGAAAAGTTGTAAGCGAAATTATAAAGGAATTTATAGAAAATAGTCACAGACTTTCTTGGAAGGCCAGAAGGTTTTATAAAAGCCTCAGGATAAAGTTATGGCTAAAGGCAGCCTAATCCTCTTTGAGTGACTAGCAAGAGTAAATAACAAAGGAATGTAAGGAAGTTTATCTAAATAAGTGGTTTACTCATGTGGTCCTAAGACTAACCTTTGACCATCTGCTGTTACATGATTGCTTTCTGCTTGGCGGGAGGGCAACCAGATATATCACTCACAAATGGTGTTGGCTTTAGGCCTCGGAACCTGGCTTTTGATAATTACCCATAAGTGTGTTGACTCAAAGCCTCTGTTATTAATCTAGACTGAATAAATGTCCTGAGGGCCAGCTGGTCAGGGCCGTGGCAGCTATCTCTCTCAGAAGTGTCTGTGAGTGGCCAAGGACACCCCTAGCCCACTCTTTCACTGTATTCTGTGTCTGAGTGAATTTTGTTCATCTGTTGCTGGGTCAGGGTCTGCAAGTCAGACCCTGACACTCATTTATTTGGTTAAGAAAAAATGGGCCGGGCATGGTGGCTCATACCTGTAATACCAGCACTTTGGGAGGCCGAGGTGGGTGGATCACCTGAGGTCAGGAGTTTGAGACCAGCCTGGTCAACATGGTGAAACCCTGTCTCTACTAAAAATAACAAAAATTAGCCAGACATGGTGGTGGGCATTTGTAATTCCAGCTTTTTGGGAGGCTGAGGCAGGAGAATCAACTGAACGCAGGAAGCAGAGATTGCAGTGAGCTGAGGTTGCATTACTGCACTCCAGCCTAGGGGACAGATTGAAACTCAGATGCCTTGTGGGTATTATCAAGATGTGGGTAAGAGTTAAATACATTTTACAAATTTAATACATTTTATAAATACATTTTATTATAAATTACGGTATGTTTTCTACGTGCTACTAATCTGCATGCTGAAGCTTTTTTTTTTTTTTGAGACAGAGTCTTGCTTTGTCACCAGGCTGGAGTGCAGTGGTGCAATCTCAGCTCACTACAATCTCTGCCTCCCAGGTTCAAGTGAATCTCCTGCCTCAGCTTCCCAAGTAGCTGGGACTACAGGCATGTGCCACCACACCCAGCTAATTTTTGTATTTTTAGTAGAGATGGGGTTTCACCACATGGGCCAGGATGGTCTTGATCTCTTGACCTTGTTGTCTGCCTGCCTTGGCCTCCCAAAGTGTTGGGATTACAGACATGAGCCACCATGCCTGCACCCATGCTGAAGCTTTTAAAGATGGCATCACCAGTAAATTATCCACATCTTTGTCTTTCAGGAATTGTATTTATTCATTCAATAAATATTTACTAAATGCTCCAAATATATTTATTGATTTGGCAACCAACAACTAAATGTTGCATTTTCACAACTATTTACACAGAATAGTCTGCCCTAAAATAATCTCTGCACAAACTGACACTTTTCAAAAGACATTCCTACAGTGAGTTTTGATCCTTTGAAATGAATAATATATCTTTAAGAAACAATTTTACTAGAAAATTTTTTATGCTTCTCAGTCTTTACAAAGGATGTTTATTATGCATGAGATTGTGAGTTAGAATCAATAGGTGTAAATTCCACACATGTAGTGCCCTATCCCTTTTAGTGTTCCCTACTCACAAGACTTATTTCCCTTCCCAGGCTGTGGCAAACAATCTTAATTTGTGATTGTCTCCTTCTCTTGATCTTCCTCTGCCTTCTCCAAAACTCCTGGAATTTAAAGAAAGAGGTTGGATCTAACTACATCTAAGGTAAATGCAAAGAATTAATTAATTAATTAATTAATTTTGAGATGGAGTTTCACTCTATTGCCCAGGCTGGAGTACAGCGGTGCGACTTTGGCTTACTGCAACCTGTCTCCTGGGCTCAGTGATCCTCCTGTCTCAGCCTCCCAAGTAGCTGGGATTACAGACATATGCCACCATGCCTGGCTAATTTTTTTGTATTTTTAGTAGAGATGGGGGTTTTGCCATGTTGACTAGGCTGTTCTCAACCTCCTAACCTCGGATGATCTGCCCACCTTGGCCTCCCAAAGTTCTGGGATTACAGGCATGAGCCACCGTGCCTGGACTAGAATTAACTTTAATCAGAGAATTCCAGGCTGTCTAGCTGGCCGTGCTGACCTCTTTAGATGTTCTTATTCTGCCATTGGGCCAATCACTGTGAGAGCCCAATGCTGGCAAGACCTCAGGCAATGTCAGAGGTGGCAAGAAAACATCAGTGGCTGCATCTTAACCTTGGTGCAGAAGCTTCAAAGAATGTAACTGTCGGATGGCAGGGGCATGGAAAACAATGGAACAGTAGTCTCTGATTGGCATAAATACAGTATATATAACCAGTCATGGGATGATGCAGACAGAGGGCTGCTTTTGCCTACACAATAGCACTTCTTAGTTCTGAAGCCTTGCTCATGACTTGGTCACAGGGCAGCATGTCTCTGCCATGGTGAACCCTCAGCTGAGGAAAGGCCAGTATTTCCCAGCCCATACACATCCATGGACAGTGTCTTTATAATTTCAGGAAAAGGTCATGGCAGTGATAAGGGATTCTGGATTTGCCTGAAAAAGGAATGCTTTTTGAGTAAACTTTCGGTGCAAACAAGAGAGGTGCTTTTCAGCTTGTTTCCATGGTTGACTAATAAATCTAATTCTATATCACAGTGTGACTTTTATACCTAAACGTGGTAAAATTTGAGTGCAAAACTATTTTCCCCTCCAGTGTTCTAGGGTAAGTATAAATGGAAACAGACACCAAATTTAGTCAATTGGGCAAACATGGTTGGTTGAAAACAGCTTAATTTCAATATTGCTCTTAATTTTCCTCCTATACTCTTCATTAAATTTTAGGATAGTCTTTCCAATTTTTTGGGGACTCATGATTATACCTTTCTTATTAATAGAGGAGACTTATATTTCCTGTAATCAGGAATTTCTTTGCCTAGATTGTGCCACCTAAGTATACTGTGGTTTTTTTTTTTTCTCCCTTATATTCAGAATAATGTGATGGGGCAAGAAGGGGCCAGGCCAGAAACACTGCTGTGTCTTGTTCCTATGCTTGATAGACTCTGACATAGTTGGGGGATGAAGGTCTTGGATTCTGGAGGCAATGTAGTATAGTTTGTGTGATCATATTTTTATTGTTTAAATTGGGGCATTTTTGAAAATGAAAGGGGCACTAATCAGATAGGATACTGATACGATTTGACTGTGTCCCCACCCAAATTTCATCTTGAATTGTAGCTCTCACAATTCCCACGTGTCTTGGGAAGGACCCAGTGGGAGATAATTGAATCATGGGGGCAAGTATTTCTCATACTGTTCTTTAAATAGTGAATAAGTCTCACAAGATCTGATAGTTTTAAAAAGAGGAGTTCCCCTGCACAAGCTCTGTTTCTCTCTTTGCCTGCGCCATCCATGTAAGACATGACTTGCTCCTCCTTGCCTTCTGTCGTGACTGTGAGGCCTCCCCAGCCATGTGGAACTGTAAGCCCATTAAAGCTCTTTTTCTTCCTAGTGTTGGTTCTGCCTTTATCAGTAGCATGAAAATGGACTAATACAGATACCTTGAAAATGATGTCAATCTGGTTACAGGGAAACCAGAATTTATGGTCATCCTAGTATGGTAGAAATAGTCTGGACTTAAATCCAAATTTTACTACCATTTCCCTGCTTTGACCTGCAATATAACCTGTCTGTGAACTTCATTTACTTACTCTCTTTTTTTTTTGAGATAGGGTCTCACTCTGTCACCCAGGCCAAAGTGCACTGGTGTGATCGTAGTTCACTGCAACTTTGCACTCCTGGGCTCAAACAATCCTCCCGCCTCAGCCTCCCAATGTGCTGGATTATAGATGTGAGCCATTGTGCCTGGCCTGACCTTTATTTTCTACATCTGTTAAATAAGGATATAATTCTCACAAGGCGGGAGGGAAGAAAGTGCCTTATGTGTTCTTTGCAGATATTATTATCAGTATGATGTCTGCCAACAGACCTCAAAATTCTTCAACATAGACGGTATATTTTGTATGGCTTAGGTTAAATTACACTCAAGGTACAGTCAGTTGCACTAATCATAAGTTCATATTCTAAGATGGCAGGTAGTGGTCTCATCAGGCAGACCTTGACAGAGGTGGGTACTACAAGTACATCTGTCACTCTTATCTCTATTAATAGCAAAAATCATTCTACAACATATGTCAAAAGTGAATTTTCATTGTCAAAATTAGTGGTTTATTAGTTATCACAGTAGACATTACAAACAGACTGTCATATAATTAGTGATTTCCAAGATACAAGGACTGGCTAAAATATTTTAGAGACACTGTCATTCTTGCATGAACATGACATAAAAAGCCAGACGATTAGGGATGGTGTGTGAGTTGAAGGACTTCCAGTTGCCGGATGCTTATTATAAGGGTGATGGAATTCTGGCTCTGGCATATTATTCATCTGCTTCCAGTGAATCTTTTATGCAAGGTCATGATTGCAGAACCTAAAAAGACAGAGATCTGGGACCTCGTCAAACTCACAGAACAGGCCTATCACCTTGTTTCTGTTTGCTAACAAATGTTTATTTAATAAATGTCTGTATGTGTGACAGAAATCAGCCTGAGACTTGGTTTAATTTTTAACTTGGTTTAATTGTTAAGAAGTTGTTGGGGAATAGTTTTCACCCCGGCTCCTATAATTTGGCTGTTGTGTCTGTCTACTAAAAACAAGCCGATAGTTTTACATGATTAAACTGTAATAGTTATTTCCCTCTTTTAAACCAATCTGATTCTATATCTGGAACCTCTGCCCACTTATCTTGGCCATATGAACTGAGAAAAACAAAACCAAACCTGAGTCTTAGAGAAACAGACTTCCATAAAGACGGTAACTAGCAGATCTAAAGGTAGAACCCAAGTCAGCTGATTCAAAGTTCAATGCTCAGGAGTTGGCACAAAGCAAATGTGTGTTTGTGTATGTGCACACATGCACACACATGTGCATGCAGAATGAAGAGGAGTAGGAAGGAAGAGGAAGGGATGTGAGGTGACGCAGAGAAAAACCAGAAGAAAAACATTAAACATTAGAGTGGGGGCCTTGAGAACTCAGAGATTGTGCTAAAATTGGGTACAAGTCTCCCAAAAAGGCCTAGGAAGGCTCTGAAGACTATATTTGCTTAAAAGCTACTTCTGTAAATAATAACAGAGTCTATTAATCTCTAGCAATGAACAATAGTACATTTTGTGCACGATAAAACCACACTTGCCTCATCACTTAGTGCCAAGAAAAATATGGTGATCTTCAAGAGAGCTGTGATCGAACACCATATCTCTCAAAGTTTTAAGTATAATCACGTATTTGAAGGTTGTATACTGATTTTAAAGTATCACAAAGAGATTGATCTGCAAAGAAACCAAGAACTCTTTATTCTATTTCTTATCCAAGAGAAATCTTCACTACCCCTGGCTTATTATCTCACATACTAAAAATTCTATCTGTAAAAAACAAAAAACAATTCCAACCAAAAAACTCCACATTTATCAATACCTTTGGAAAAGAAACAGAAATAGGCACTATTTTCATACAACTTTAAGCTGGAAGCCAGGAAATATTTAATTTCAAATATCTAAGGACTGTTAGCATTTACCTCTGAGGTTAATAAATGCTGGGGATTGACAAAGTTGGACCACTCTGAGGATTACGGGATAGGCCTGAAAAGACAGTATTATGAGTATGTGTATACACATACATACATGTGCAATATATGTATATTGTATACGTGTATGTATATCTACATATAACATATTCATATACAAAACATATATGTATATGTATGCAAAAGGAGCTCCTGAGAAGAATGTGGGATTTGGATAACAATTCTAGAATATTGAATTTGGATAATGAGAAAAGATGGATCATTACAGAAATAACTTATTTTTAATTCTTAAGTGTCCTAATATTTGGATTACTCTACCTAATGCTTTTTGACATGATCAACTAGGCACCTTTCACTTCGATCCTTAATATCATACATTATTAGATAACCTGTAAAACTATCTTTCTAAATCCCTTGGAGGCTGGAGGTTAGATGAGCTTTTAAAAAAGCAAAGTAAAACTGAAGAAAGTCGCACAAACAAAAAGCTGGAAAGATTTTCTGACAACTTTATTCCAGAATGTTTATAATTTAAAATGTCTTACAAATGAAGCCACTGTTAATTTTAAGAGGAGAGAAAAGTACCTTGTGTTTTTGTGCATATTTACTCAATACAGGGATGAGGCTCTATAGCTCATACAAGCCGTGCCCGAATTCAACAGTCTCTGGAGTTGCCGGCCTAGGGAGGGCTACAGTTTTGGATGGGGAGCCTGCAACGGCAGCATGAAGTAAGCAAGCAGAGGAATAGACGAGATTCAAGGCTGAGGCCAGGGGTAGTGGCTCATGCCTATAATCCTAGCACTTTGGGAGGCAGAAACGGGAGGATCACTTGAGTCCAGGAGTTCGAGACCAACCTGGGCAACATGAGGAGACCCTGTCTGTCTTTTTAAAATATAATAATTAAAAAACAAAAAAAGATTCAGGGCTGAGAATAAAACCAAGGCCATGGGTGGTGGTGGAGCAGCTGCACTCATCGCTGAATCCCACTCTCAAGAATGTCAGTGCTTCCTTTTCACCTCTTAATAGTGATATCAGTATCTACTATTTATTGAGTTCTTTCAAACTGTACTAAAGGTTTTACACACACCATCTCATTATCTTCACAACATCCCTAAAAGGAAGGTATAACAATTAGACCATTCAATCTTTCTTAAAAATGCTGTGAGGTAGGTATTATTCTTATCCCCATTTTAGGAATAAGGAAACCAAAGCACAAAGAGATTTAGTCATTTGCTTAAGGAAGCCCAGCCAATAATCAGCAGAGCTGTCTCAGAGCCATTGTTCTTGGCCTGAATGGCACCTGTGCAGACTGTTGTTGAATGGTGCTCACCTAAATCCTGTGGCCACACTGTACCAGTACGTGGGAACTATGCTGATGGTGAAATGGGAATTTAAGAGAGGGACCAGACACAAAATGTACTCCCTCAAAGAGCCGAGTGACTTGGTTTTGCTTCTGACACTGGAAGTAAATGGAAAATGGCTACTAAATAAGTGACCCAACCAAAAAATCATGACACAGGAGCAAAATTTCTTGCCTGAGAGAGCTGGAGCTGGTGCCAATGAGAGAGATGGGATAATAATCTGAAGCTGAAGAGACTTTGAATATCTCAAACCAAGACTGAGAGGTGGAAAAAGCCCTGGGGACATCTTTGGGGGAGGTGAATCATCTGAATCTCTCATTCTCTTAGAATTTGAAAAAGTCAGTCCAACAGCCATGCAGGGAGTCAGTCAACAACACTCACCGAGTATCTTTTTCGTGAAGTGCTCTTTCTAAGGCCTTAACGTCACTAATTGTGAATACAGAATAAGTACTGTCTTTATTTAATGTTTGCGAGATTGGTTCTCTAGAAGAAAACTGTTCTGTAAATTCTGCACACCATCAAAGAATAGGAAAAGCAATTTGAAGAATGACAAAATCACCACTCCCGAATTCCATACTAGAGTTTCAGGAGTAATTAGAACTGTGGTACTAAAGAATTCAAATCATTTAGGGGCAACTGCTGTTCTAGGATCAGTTTTGCACAGCTGGTCCCAGCTTCCTGGGACTATTTCTGAGCCATAATGTTAAAATGGAGCCTCTCCCTATGTTTTTCAATCCATATGGTTCTACCTAGGGCTCTTTTCCTTCCCTAACTTCTGACACATCCAAGCAGGAAAGTGAGCATACATATTTACATAAGCTACAAGGCTGTGCAAACAGACTTTTACCTGGTTAAAGGGCATTTTAGAAATGGCTATTTCTTACCATTTTTAATGGGCTTTATACGTCTAAAATCTTTACATCTTTAAAAGTCCTTATCCTTATTTTCCTGATGTGCTTTCAACCAGTCTTTTTCCCTTTGTACAACACTAGGGTCTTTCAATGAACTCTTACGTCCTTTTTATCACTAAATGTATAGGTTTTAAAATAATGTACGCAAACTTTTCCTAGTGTTCATAAAGTGCCAGTTAGTGAAGAATTTCCATTATTTTCATTAAGGGGTTAAAAATGGGTTCTCTCTCTCTTTTTTTTTTTTTTTTTTGAGACAGAATTTTACTCTTGTCACCCAGACTGGAGTGCAATGACATGACCTTGGCTCACTGCAACCTCCGCCTCCTGGGTTCAAGCGATTCTCCTGCCTCAGCCTCTTGAGTAGCTGGGATTACAGGCACCTGACATCACGCCCAGCCAATTTTTGTATTTTCAGTAGAGATGGGGTTTTACCATGTTGGCTAGGCTAGTCTGGAACCCCTGACTTCAGGTGATCCACCCGCTTTGACCTCCCAAAGTGCTAGGTTTACAGGTGTGAGCTACTGTGCCAAGAAAAAAAAAAAAAAAAAAAAAAAAAATGGGGGAGGGCGTTTGAAATGCAGTTTGTGAATACATTTTTCTTTCATTTCCACCTTTGATATGTTTCATTTCTACCTTTGATAAGTTTTAGAACTTTTTAGGTCACACTAAATTTTCTACTTAAGGTTGCTGAGATCAGTGAAAAACAGACTCAATTATTGGCTAAAAATTGAATTTCAACAAGGGAAAAAAAGATACTTATTATGTAGCAGTTTGAAAAAGAATGTGTTCTGGCTTCCCATTATAATCTTTAAAAATGCAGTGTCAACTTGAAAACAAACAAATATGCCAGAAAATGTTAAACATTGAAAGCCAGTACTTCTTTAGTATATTGTTTCTTAATGATAGTTTGTAGTTAATTTTGCCTTCTTATAAAGGTTAAGAACATCATGAAGGTAAAGAAAACTGTATTATTACCAATATGCACTTCAAATTATTGACTTGACTATATCTGTATTTCCATATAACTGAATGTTACTATTTTCCTGTTTTATTTGTTCTTAGTTTTCAAATACCATATGATTGGTGTTGACCTTTAGTTTGTAATGTTCTCTATGCAAGAGCCAAGACCAACTCACAGGTATTTATTTTGCTAACTTCATCACTAAGGCTGCCAAAGAGGATCCAGGATGGAACCAATGTTGGGGATTGCAGATCCATCCAAAAAAAGGATAATATTAAATATTGTACAGAAGTGACCTCATGTGTTTTCATAACATCTACTTAAGTAGATAAAAGGACTACATTATTCCCACTTTTTAGGTAAGGAAACTGAACGAATACAGAAACAAGTATATTTCACATTTATTGACCATTTATAGCAAGAGAGGCACAGAGCTAGGTGTTTCAGAATATCCTTATGCTATAGTTTGAGTGTGTCCCCCAGAATTTCTGTGTTGGAAATTTGGTCCCTGGTATGGTGATCTGGGGAGATGGGGCCTTTAAGAGGTGATTAGGTAATTAAGAGGTATGTTGCTTTATCTGATCTGGGTTTCTTCTTGGCGGAGTGGGTTCCCATTCTCTCAGGAGTGGATTAGTTACCACCAGAAAGGGTTGTTATGCAGAGTGGCTGCCCCTCGTGTTTCACCTCTTTCATATGTACCCACTTTTCCAGCACGTCATGATACAGCACAAGGCACTCATCAGAAGCCAAGCAGGTGCCCGGTTCTTGGATTTCCCAGGCCAGAATCGTAAGAAATATATTACTTTCCTTTATAAATTACCCAGTCTCTGGTATTCCATTATAGCAACAGAAAATGGACTAAGACAATCTATAAATAAGCTAAAGTCAATACTTTTCATGTGGTCAAAATGTAGTGGTTATGCAGACTGAAAAACACAGTAACAAAGACACAGAATACAAGGGAGGAACAGAGAGAGGATGACTTCTGCTAACTAGAAGGTTCTGGAAGGATTTTGTGGAGATGGAATCTGAGCCCGGCCTTAACAGGTGGTGAAGGCTGTACAGACAAAGATGATGGGATAGCATAGGAGATGGTATGAACAAAGGCATGGAAAGGATACAGGATAGGAATGATTTAGTTATCACAGAAGATTCAAGGGCAGGGCAGACTGGAAGGAAGAAAGAAGGTGTTCAGAGGGTTTGCAGATGTTCTTGAATACTAATTCTGACGGCCATGTATAGAGGAGAATGGGGTGGCAGGGAGATCATCAGTACTTCATCATTAAGGCTGCCAAAGAGGACTAGGATAGAACCAATGTAGGATTGCAGATCCATCCAAAAAAAAAGGATGATATTAAATATTGTACATAAACAACTTCATGTGTTTTCACAGCATTCACATTAGTAGATAAAAGCAGGTGTCCTCAAGCCTGGGGCCATGGACTGGTACCAGTCAGTTGCCTGTTAGGAACCGGGCTGCACAGCAGGAGGTGAGCGGCAGGCCAGCAAGCATTACCACCTGAGCTCCACCTCCTGTCAGATCAACTGCCTTAGATTCTCACAGAAGCATGAACCCTATTGTGAACTGCACATGTGAGGAATCTAGGTTGTGCGCTCCTTATGAAAATCTAATGCCTGATGATCTGAGGTGGAATGGTATCTTTCCTGCCCTGTGGAAAAACTGTCTTCCACGAAAGTGGTCCCTGGTGCCAAAAAAGTTGGGGAACACTGGATAAAAGGACTATATTATTCCCACTTTATAGATAAGAAAACTAAAGAAATAAGGAAACAAGTATATTCAACATTTATTCAGCCATTGTAGTATTTTAGGAGAGAGGTAATGGAAGTTTGAACGGAGCAGAAGTAGGAATAGAAAGAAAGGTGATAATCTGAAAGATAGAAGAGGTAAAATCTATATAATTTGGCAAATAATTGCACATGGACCACAAAGGATAAAGATGAGCTGACAATGATTCCGATGCATTAATTTGAATCAGAAAGCATCTTACGTTCCAGCTACTCTTGGGCCAGACATAAGGACATTTCTATTAGGGAGGTGGAAATGTGGGTCGAATGATCTGGACATACTGATTTAGAAATCAACCACAGAGATATGTTGGTTGAATCATTATGAGTAGAAGAAATCCTCAGAGGACCACATGTCCCAGAGTGCAGAGAGAAAAAGGACAAAAAGAAAACCTTAAGGGAACACTTGTATTTTAATATAAAGTGGTGAGAGAGTGAAGGAAGATGAGTCAGTCAGAGAAGAGGTAAGAGGTTAAGAGGTAAGAGGTAAGGTGATAAAAGCCAAGGAAGAAACGTTTCCAGAAAGACAGCTGAATGCCACTGAAGGGACAAGTAAGTAAGTTACTGTGGTTACAGAGATCACATCCAAGCTCCTGAACTCTGCACCTTCCTGTTGAATGACCACACTAGAAAAACAATGTGGTTTTTTTTCAAGAGGACCTGACATGTCATTTTGCCAATAGTTAACCTAGGACTCAGTCATCAAAATTCATTGCAAGTTCCAATCTCTTTCATTAAACCTTCTTTGCAGCCCACACAGCTCTCTACATTGAGCTTTTTAGATAACTATGATTAATCATGTACAAGGACCCACGTGCTGTCCTTCATTCTTGTAGCACTGCGCAGTGGTTAAATGCAAGGGCTTCCGAATCAAAGGCTGGTTGGAATCTAATCCAGCAATGTGACAAGCTCTTCTTAACCAACTTTTCTAAGCCTCTGTTTCCTCGTCTGCAAAAGGCGGGATAGGTGTACTTACCCTATCAGAGTTGAGAAGAGTGCATGAGATGATTGCAAGTAAAACCCTTAGCGCAATGTCTTCAAAGGCTCAATTCATTTTGCTGTAACTGTTTTAGAATTTCTCTGAGGGTAGAGGACTACTCCAACACTATTCCCTAAGGCATGCAGCACTGAATCGGGGGCAGCGCGCCTCATTCAGCCAACTCTCGGGGAAACATCTTTCTGAGGAAGAGGGATAAACAGCTGACGCGTTTCCCGGGACTCAGCAGCCCACCGAGGCAGGGCTGACTGCAGGGAGCAGAGGGAAGGAGGAGGTGGGATCCCAGCACACCACTGGTGACCTCGGAGGACCACACGCCCCAGGGTGCAGCGCGCCCACCCAGGGTAGAAGCAAGCGAGGCCGCTCCAAGTTCGCCTGCGGGAGAGCCGAAGAGGAAGCAGTGCACACTGGGACTGGTAGTCCTCCGGCGGCAACTCCGCGGGTCGGAGGCGGGTCAAAGCGAGAGATCCCTTCCCAGTCCCGCCTTTTGTCCACGTGTCACTTCTCCTGGCCAATGTCCTTTTCAGTCGCAGGAGACAGCCCCTCTCCGATGCGATCCCCATTGGTCCTGAGGCTCGACGACTTCGGCCCTACCCGGAAGTAACGTGAGGAAGGCGGTTTCCTAGACTACGACACCGGAAAGGTGGGGGAAGTGCTGTGGGCTACTGAGGGCGGAGGGCGGTGGCAGCGCTAGCGCTGGGGACCGGCTCGGTGGCTTCGGGAAACAGTTTGGCGCCGGCGGCCGCCCGTGTTACTCTGCATCCCGCCCCGTCTCAGCACGGCTCGCAGCCCCCTGGCCACCGGCGTCCAGCAATGTGTCCCACCGGCCGGGCGTAGCAGCTGCGCGTGCGCGGAACCGCGGGGCCATGAGCGGAGCCGGCGGCCGGGGCTGTGGGTCCCCGGTTCCCCAGCGAGCACCATGGAGCCTAGTGGCGGCGACGGCAGCGTTCTGCCTGGTGTCGGCCACGTCCGTGTGGACGGCAGGGGCCGAGCCCATGAGTAGGGAGGAGAAACAGAAGCTTGGGTAAGGGTGCTTGGCAGCCTGGGGTGGGTTTCTCGGTGAGGCTGACCACAGGAGGGTTGTCTGTCATTGCGACCCGGTCGCGTAGTGGCCTCTCCTGTCGCAATTGGAACTGCTGTTGCCGCGCGAGAACCCTGGTGGGGTGGACAGGATCCGGGGAGGTGGGGGCCGCCGCCCGCGACCTGACCTCGGGGGAGCTGACAGGGTGTCGCCTTGGCTGCTGGTGACATGTGCAGGCTCGAGGCCAGGCGCGGTGTGTCAACTCGGCTGCCATGTCAGTGGCCCGAGAAGGGGGCTACAGCCCGAATCGCTGCGCGTTGGAGCCCTGCGGTTGCCTGTCGACCGAGGCATGGTTGGCTTTCTCGCACAAGCGAGCTTCCAGCTGGGAAATGTTGCTGATCTCACAGTGAAGGAAATGATGTTTACACCTGTTACGGAAAAGCGGGCGTTCATTGGAACTTGAACTTTACACATTTTACTATTTCTTTGCAGTGTTTTCTTGCACTGTATTTTCATAATAGAACCGAATGTTTGGGGGGAAATTATTCAAAAGTCTCAGGTATACCTACTCAGTAGTTTTTATCCATCTTGGAAGTGTCATAAAACTATCAATTCGATTTACACCATTTAATTCAGAGTCAGTAATACGAACATTCACGAGGTCCTACATATGCCCAAGAAAAAAGCCAAGAACCAGTAGAAAATGGTCAAAAGGCGTGAACGGTTAAGTCAGAAAAGGAAGCACAAGTGGTAAATAAACATGAAAAGTTACTCAACCTCCATAAATGTTAGAGATGCAGGTTAAAACGAGGAGCTAGCTGGGTTGCCCATCAGATTAGTAAATATAGTATAAAACAGGGATACAGTTCTGGCTAAAGTGTGAAAAAAAAAAGGCTTGATGAGAGTGTAAATTGCTGTAACTTATTGGTAGTATCTCCTACAATTTAAATTGTGCATCTTTGAAATCAGTTCTATTTCTGGGAATCTACCTTAAGAAAATAAAAGCACTCTTAATGTAGAAATAGATTCAGCCTGGTCAACAACAGTGAAACTCTGTCTCAAAAAAAAAAAAAAAATGCATTTTGAAAGAACAACTGTTCCTTGGAGGAAATGGTTGAACAGGGTACGTTCATATTATGGAATAACAGTCAGACATTAAGAAGGAAGTATGTCACTGGAAGCCTATCCAGAATATATTTCCAAGACAAAAAAAAAAAAAATGCAAGTTGTAGAGTAATATGTATAGTACTATCCCATGTTTTTTTTAAAAAAAAGAAAAAAAATTGTCTAAGCTCAGAAAAGTGGAATGAAGATTATCTCTTGGGGTTAGGCTGGAGGGGTGGTGGAACCATCAGGCCTTTCTTTATGTACTTCTTATAATCATTGCAAAGAGTCTTGCATTCATTTCTAAATAAAATAGCAATAAAGATCACTTGATGGAAAAAAGTTGAAGTATCAACCATCAAAATAAAATTACCAGTAAACTCTAAAAAGTATCTTACATTTTCTCTCATTATGAATTTCATGTATCATTGATAACTTTTACCAAATACCTCTGTGAGCACTTTACATATGTTACCTCTGTAATCCTTCCTGTTTCCCAATGAGGTGAGTGTGATCCACATTTCGCAAACGAGGAAGTTGAGACCCTAGGTTGACTTGTTCAGTTGCAGAGTTAGTAATTGGTAGAGCCAGTATTCAAACCCAGGTCTGTCTGATCCCAGAGCCAGGCTCTCTCCAGGGTGTTGCACTTTCATTACACTTGGAAGAGATGTATTAAGTCTTCTGAGAACCACAAGAATCTTATTTGACCACCACCGTTTCTCCATTTGTTATTAAAAACTTTTATTTGTAAAAGAGTCATTGGATAAATCATGTTTAACCAAAATTAGTTTTTAACTGGAAAAGTTCAACCAAATAGGCTTGAGATTTCAGGTCAAATTTTGAGATCGTTTATGAAAGTGAAATTACGATTATTTAGGCACTTACTTAGAGTGCTCTACCCTTAAGGTAGAGGAAGAATCTAGAGCTATAAACGACAAATACACAATTATATGACTGCTTTTTCCTCAGGAAATTTTCAGAAAACTGAACTGCGATTCATTAAGTTTACCTGTGCATTTTTTAAAAGCCCAAATAATGATTTGTGATAAAAAGCAGAAAATGCCCCAGCCCTTTCCGCTCCCTCAACAAACCAAACAGATGATAAAGACTGGAATTGTCATGAATAGTAAGCACTTGCTCAATAACTATACTTCATGGAATTATGTAGCTGGTTATATGTAGTCTTATCCTTCATGGAATAAGCTTTTTGGTTTTGTTTTCAAAATTTTACAAGAGGATATTTTGTTAATGTTATGTTTTCATTAAAGAACGAAGTACAGCCAGGCGCAGTGGCTCACACCTGTAATCCCAGCACTTTGGGAGGCTGAGGTGGGCGGATCACAAGGTCAAGGGATCCAGACAATCCTGGCCAACATGGTGAAAAACCATCTCTACTAAAAATACAAAAATTAGCTGGGCACAGTGGTGCGCACCTGTAGTCCCAGCTGCTCAGGAGGCTGAGGCAGGAGAATCACTTGAACCCGGGAGGCGGAGGTTGCAGTGAGCCAAGATCGTGCCACTGCACTCTAGCCTGGTGACAGAGCGAGACTCTGTCTCAAAAAAAAAAAAAGAAGTTGAAAACAATCCAGTTTCTATAGCATATTGGCAGATGTAACTTTAGAAAAAGCTGACTTAAGGAATTACTTAAGAGAGATGTAATTTTCGAACTGAGTCTGATTTCCAATATATTTTAATCCAATTGTTGAATAGATATAAAACCTTATAGGAACTTTTTTTTTCTGTTCAATATGATAGTATACCATTCTGTATTTAAATGTGACTTTGTTAGGCTTATATATGTAAGTCAGAGCAACAATATTCGCTCCACTTTCAAATATATGTTCCAAAATTTGCTTATCATATGCTGGATAAATGTTAAGGATTGGGAAATAGTGTATTCTCCTTGTATGCAATCATGATTTACTTCTAATCTTGAAAATTGAATGCCTGTAAAGTTGAGTTAGCAAGTAAGCGCTTATATCATTTGTCATACACATGTCTAGGCACTACCATTGCCAATTATAGGAATTTCTACTTCTTGGTAATAATCTTGTATTCCATTTCAGGGAAGGAAAAAAAAACCTTCCATCTTCCATTCATTGATATGAGTTCCTGAAAGGGACATTTTAAACTTTTTTTTTTTCCACTTAGGACAGAGTAAGAGTCTAGAGCTGTAAACTATGAATGTAAAAATCATATAGCTCATTTGAAAGATCTTTATCATCTGCAATATAGTAAGTGTCTAGAGGGATTCTTCAAAATACTCCATAATTTTCTGAGATTACTTGATCCATATTCTATTTATATATATGTGTGTGTATATAAACTTACAAAGAATTAATGCTTTAGTAAAGTGGTAGTAAGGTCTTTTTTAAAAATAATGAAGTGTTTTTAAATGCTTATTATTCGTAAAAGTTGTCAGGACTTAATTTGTTCACTTCATAAGTTCGAGTGTACTTGATTTTGCTGGTCCCCATAGCCAGGATCTGGAACTGAGGTCTTTTCTGTTTGCTAGCTCTGTTGTTACCAGTATTTCATCATCTGTGATTATAGTTTTAAAAATGACAATTGCAGTATAACAGGAGGTAAAATAAAAATATAGTGAGTAATTTCTTTAACACTTTTTTCAATTCTTGCCATCAGTGATTGTAACTTGGGTAAAAGAAAAGTTAATAGACCATGAGTGATGGCTCACACCTGTAATCCCAGCACTTGGGGAGGCTGAGGCGGTGGATCACCTGAGGTCAGGAGTTTGAGACCAGCCTGACCAACATGTTCTCGATGTTGGTCAAATACAAACGTTAGCCAGGCATGGTGGCGGACGCCTGTAATCCCAGCTACTTGGGAGGCTGAGGCAGGAGAATCGCTTGAACCTGGGAGGTGCAGTGAGCTGAGATGGTGCCACTACACTCCAGCCTGGGTGACAGAGTGAGACCCTGTCTAAAAAAAGAAAAAAGAAAAAGAAAAGTTAATAAAAGATTGCTAAGCTGTTTTTCCTTTGCTAGTTATTTGACCTTGTCTAGTCATACCATTAACCTGTACTTTTTCCTATAGTCCTAAATCCCTGAACTTGAGAGTGTTTAACTGAAAGACTGCTTCCTCAGTCTCAACCTTACAGGTTTTGATTTAGTAAAATTCTGGTATAGTGATCAGACATTTCCATTTTAAACAACTATTTTGGAGATTTTGCAAAACAATTAACTAAAATACAAAAATCTCTTTTTGAGCATTAGTTTTCTCATTTTTGAAGTGAATACTATTTATTTGATTTTTGACAGTTTTTTTAAAGTAGAGCACAACATAAAAAGTATCTCTTGAAAATGTGACAAACGTTAATAAATATGTACTTAAGCTAGGCATTAGTAGTTTTATTCAGCGTAAGGGCAAAGGCAGAGGTTTCATAAAGTGTTGTTTCATGTCACTATACACCCGCTCACTTCTCTCTTTTACTAGGACATATAGGGAAAGCAATAAATGGCAACAATAATGGTTCTTTTTAAGGGCTCTCCAGCAAAATCCCCCCCTTCATGACAGATATGTTAAATGATTGTGTTAAGAGGTTATTGTTTTTCTGCATCAGATTTCCTTCTCTGATTACAGCAACTGTCATTCATCAGTTTTTTTAGGAAAAATTTGTAAGATGAATTGCACATAAATTACTAGTAATCATTAAAGTGTGGCTCAGCTTTGTGTGGTGAGTTCATGAAAGCTTGTGTGCTAGCTGTTGTCTTTCCTGACTCTGTTTATGTCCCTTCCTATCTAAATTTTTCTTTTGTTTTTATTGGTATTTTTTTTATGAGGGAGAATTAACTTTCGAAAGATAATAAATAGAATATACTTACCTTTTTTTTTCTCCATTTCTGCTCTTTTAAAATTAGGAATCAAGTACTGGAAATGTTTGATCATGCTTATGGTAACTATATGGTAAGTAGAAAGCTTATCTTTACCTACCATTTATGTGAGCTGATTATTATGTGAGCACAGTCAACTGGGGATTTTGAAATCTAAATTACCATTACATTTCTTAAATGAAAGTTTTCTAAAAACAGGGCAAAAATAGTCTTTCTGATAGTGGTTCATAGGGAACCAGTTTATTGAACAGACAAGTATAAATTGAAATTAGATTATGAAACTTTGTTTTTAAATAGCTTCCTTGGGTGCCATCAGCAATGTTCATTGAGTGCTTTACGTAGCTAGATATTGTAGATATATACATGAAGAAGATGTTATCTCTGGTCTTAAGGGAAATTACTCTCTTAATTAAAAAAAGTTTACAATGTTTATACACTGAAGAAAACCATTGCTTAAAAGAGAGATTATTACTTAACCTGTATCCTAATTGTATCCTCATGGACTCTGCATTGAATATATTTTGCTTTCTAGTATGCTGATTCATATTATTTAAAAATGTTTTAGGGCTCACTTAAGATTAAATAACAATTTCAGTTTTACAAGATGAAAAGTTCTGGAGATCTGTTGCGCAATAATGTAGATGAAATAGCTAGCAAATTTTGCAATTCAAAAAAAATTCTGCACAGGTATTTGTGTAATTTGAAAAGAGTGTAGTCATATTATCCTGACCGTTATCCCTTGTAACCTTGTTTTTACATTTTAAAATACGTCAGCAGGTTTTCTTTTATGTTTGCAGCCTATAAAATGCAGTTGGGAAAAGTTTGGCAGATGACTAACTTTAGTTCTGGTTAAAATATTTTTCAACTGATTCTGTGAATCCATTTTTTAAAATCATGAATTAACCAAATATCTTCATATATCAACATCATTGTTATCTATGAACACGTAAATATATATAATTTGTGCTTTTTTAGTTTTAAAGCATGTTTTATATTTGACAATTGTTCTCTTTTATATTATAAATTTGGAGACAGCACATTTTGAGTTCCTAATAAATGTTTTTAGAATATGATGATTTTTAAAGATATATTTAAATGTTAAAAACACAGTTCCAAATTTATTTCTTAAGACCTCAGTCATTCCCTTAATGTTTCTTTTTTTAGTGGGGGGACAGAGTCTTACTCTTGTCGCCCAGGCTGAGCACTACAGTGCCACGATCTCAGCTCACTGCAACCTCCACCTCCCAGGTTCAAGCAATTCTCCTGCCTCAGCCTCCTGAGTAGCTGGGGTTACAGGTGTACGCCACCACACCCAGCTAATTTTTGTATTTTTAGTAGAGACGGGTTTTACCATGCTGGCCAGGCTGGTCTTGAACTTCCGACTTCAAGTGATCCACCCACCTCAGCCTCCCAAAGTGTTGAGATTACAGGCGTGAGCCATTGTGCCATTCTCTTTTTTAATTAATTTTTTTTGTCACCCACATGTCTGCCCTTAATATTTCTTTCAAAATCATTTATCCCTGGTTAATTCAGTTTGAGCAAAGCATAATTTAACAAATCTAGGCTAATGAGTTTGAGATGGCCAAGTGGATCCATGCTGTACCCTCAGACCTTAGCCATCTCATAAGTGCATACTCATGAATATAGTTCCAAAGTTGAATAAAATAGCATATAGCTGGATAAGTTCAATTTCTCACAATGAATAGGAGCATCTGTATAAAGCATGATATCTTTAATATCTTGTTCTTTGTAGGTAGAACAGTTATATCAATGGCAGAAAGTTATATCGATATATTTTTTTAACTGTAGAATACACTTAGTGGTTTGTGACAATGCAGGTACTGAGGGCAGCCTTCAGAGGACTTGGGACCTAACTGAGTAACTATCTGCACATTAACTGCTTATAGGATTTAAGAGAGAGGGATTTCAGCTTCAAAGACTGGGAACTCCTGAAAGTAACAGTCTCTTCTGTATTTCCAGTGGGACCATACCTGTCCACTATAATACATATTTTTAAATATTCAGCTATTTTATAATATAAGTGATTCTTGCTGTGTACTTGCTCTGTGTTCAATCTGTGTGAGGTCTGTCACCCAAGATTTAGTCTAGAATTTACACTTCCGCTTTTCAAGTTCTCAACTAACATGACACAGTTCTAAAATATTAAAGAGAATACAGTTGCCTTGTATTTGTTAATTGAAGTCAGTTGAATTTTTTTTTCCAGTTCCTATACTCAGAAACACTGTTAGCTTTCTGTAGGGTACAAGTGTATAGATTTTGGAGTTAGAAGAGCTTGAGTTCAAATCCTGTCTTAGCTATTACAGGTTGGACCCTAAGCAGGTCATTTAACCCATCTGAGCAGTGTCTTTCTATGTAAAATGAAAATAATTGCAAAGAGTTGTTGTAGACTGTAGATTTTTTTTTTTTTTTAGAACAGGAACCAGTTTCTTTAATTTTTAATAAATTGACCTTTTATATTTCTTGTGCCTGGTACATAAATGCTTAGTACATTTTTTGAAATAACTGAATTGAAGTCTCGTGTAGATGAAGTAAAATAATGTTTTTTTTTCCTGCATTTGATCATTGTGATATATTTTTGTGTTTTTAATGCAAAGAAATATTAAACTTAATTAAAAATAAAAGTTTAAAGTGAATTTCAGGGCCTCTAAATCTGTTTACTTTTTTGTAGTCGGTTGCCTGCTATGCTAAAATGTTTGCCTGGTACATGACAGGCTTTTAATAAATGTTGAAAGTTTTTCCTCATTTCTCAGTAGTTCTTTCTAATGTTACTCTCCATTCTGGTCTACAGCTAGAACAATTTCTTTAACCTTGCTTCCCAGGAAAGCCGTGGTATTTTCCAAAGACAAGCAGTATAGTATTAGTAAGAGCAAGAACTCTGGACTTGGAACAGGACACCCTGAGGTGGCTCTGCCTCCTCTCATTTGGGTTACAATGGGAAAGTTACCTAGTCTTCCTGAGCCTGTGTCTTCATCTCTGCTAAATGGAGACAGTGGTTTGCCTGCCTTGCAATGTTGTTAGATGGATTAAGCAAGTTAATGTAATGAAAGTGCTTAGAACTAGTGTCTGGCAAATAGGAAGCATGATGTAAGAATTTACTACTGCTACAGATAGCGACTACTACTATCATTATGATTTATTCACTGCCTAAATTGAAATTGCCCTCCTAAATCCATTTAGCCTGTAACTCAGAACTTGTTCTACAGATAGTACATAGAACTTGCTTAAAGCACGTACATTCTTTGCTGTTCTTGGCATGTGACTGTTGAACTTATTTTTTCTATTGCAATAGAAGGTTCTATTAATGATACTTCCTAATAAAAATGTCCTCCCAGCTTTAGGTAGATTACTACATCTCTCCCATCTCTGGACTTACATTTAGGGATTTTCTGATTTTTATCACTTATTGGTATAACCATTAACATTATGACAACTATGTTTGACAAATCTCTAGCCCCAGTCAGACTGCAGTTTACCCAAAGTGAATTGCACAGATGGCTTTCTCTTTTCCCAGATAACATGAATTTGATGTTTATTTTAGCAGTTCTTGTGACACCTTATTTAATCCCAGACCATAGTCACTTTAGGGCTTCTATTAACATGTTTCAAGTGTTCATGTTCAGTTTCGTTTGCAGATTAATTTGGACGACAAAATGACATGTATTTGGGCCATCCAAATGTAGAACCTTTTTAGATCTCCCAGTGTTTTTCCTGTCTATGTTAGACAGCTCAAACTGTTATAAGCAAAAACCGTATTCTGGTAAGAGCCCTAAACATTACAAATAAGCTTGAAAAGAGTTGGTAAGCACAATTTATTTTAGTAGAATCATACCTAATAACTACTGTTAAGGTTGATATTGTGAAAGCAACAGTAGAATAGCCTTTATTAATCAAACCAAAGGAACTGTTTTAAAATGAACTTCCTGTGCATTTCTAGATTTATGTATATTTTCTTTGGAGAGCTTCACCCCTGCCCCCCAATGTTTTTTAAAAAACTTTATGGTAGTAGAATATACACAATATATAATTTACCATTTTAACTACTTTTAAGTGTACAGTTTGGTGGGATTAAGTACATTCATACTGTGCATCCATCTCTGGAATTTTTTTCATCTTTCCCATCTGAAACTCTGTACTCAGTGTTTCTCTTTAATGGTTTGTTCATCAAAAACAGTAATTCTGTAAACAAAGTATTCTAGGCATGGTACTAATGGGAGTAAGGGAGATATAAATTTATATTTACCTCTTTTTGTGTAGACTTTTGTGGGACTATCGTGTATGAGTCACTGTTCTTGGCCTTTGCTTTTAGAACATCCTAAAACCCTACCAAAATTACACAAGAAATTCTATAGTATCCTCTTAAAACATTTTATAATTACACTCTGAAACTCTACATAGAATTTCAACTCAATGGAACCAGATCATTTGGCTAATTCATCTTTTTTAAGTATAATAATTTCAAATTAAGTGCACAGTGCTGTTTTGACAATTGTATACAGCCATTTAACCACCATCACAAACATGATATAGAACATTTCATCACCCCCAAAATGTAACTTGTAGTTATTTGCAGTAAATTCCTTCTCCCTGCCTCTGACCCCTAGCAACCTTGATCAGCTTTTTATCACTGTAGCTTTCTCTTTCCTAGGATTTCATATAAATAGCATCATACAATACATAGTCTTTTGATTTGCTTTCATTTAGCATGATACTTTTGAGATTTATCCATGTTGTTGGAGATACATTTTAATTCCTATTTATTGCTCAGTAGTGTTAGTTGATTTAATAGAACATGATTTCTTTGTCGATTCACCGGTTGATAAGTATTTGACTTATTTTTGGTCTTTGGCTATTACTGTATTAATAAAGCTGCTGTCAACCTGTGAGTGCAAGTTTTTATTTGGGCATACATTTTCATATATTTCCCACTTAAGAATAGGATTACTAGGTCATATGGTAAGTGTAAGTTTGACTTAGTAAGAAATGCCAAACTTTTCTAAAATGGCTCTAATATTTTGCATTTCCTACCAGCAATGTATGAGTTTTAATTATTCTGAGTCCTTCCACTGGGTATTTTCAGTCTTACTAATTTCAGCCATTCTATTGGATGTATAGTGGTAGTTCATTGTGATTTTAATTTGATTTTTCCTGATGATTAATGATGTTAAAAATTTTCTAATGTGCTTATTGCTATTCATATGTGTATGTATGCATATATATATATATATATATATATATGCATTTTTTTTGGATGAAGCATCTGTTTAGATCTTGTGTCCACTTTAATATCAGGTCATTTGTTTTGTTATTACTGAATTATAAAAGTATTTTTTGGATATTAGTCCCTTATCAAATATATGCTTTAGATATATTTTCTCCCATTCTGTGCTTTGCCTTCTGATTTTTTTAACAGGAACTTTTGAAGCACAGATACTTTAAATTATGATCAAGTCCAGGTTATTATCTTTCCGATTCATGACTTTCGTAGCCTACCTAAAAAATGTTTACCTAGCCCAAGGTCACAAATTTTTTCTTGTTTTTTTCATGGATGTTTTATAATTTTAGCTTTTTCATTAGATCTGTAACTGATTTTGAGTTGATTTTTGTATATGATGTGAGGTAAAGGTGGATTTATATCATTTTTTTAATGTGGATATTGCATTATTCCAGCACTATTTGTTAATAAGAATATCCTTACCCTACTGAATTATTTTGACATCTGTATAGAAAAAAATAATTTCTCATGTATACATGGATGTGTTTTTAGACTCTGTTTTGTTGAATCTATCTACGCTTATACAAATAACACATTGTCCCAAGTATTGTAGTTTTGTAGTGAATCCTGAACTCATAAGTCTTTCAGCTTTGTTGTTCTTTTTTAAAATTGCTGAAGTTATCAGACCTATGAGCAAAAAGTCAATTTTTTATGCTGCTTTGACTTGAGTGTTTTAGAGTAGAACCTCAAAGCCCTAGTAAATTTAGAGTCTAATATGGAGGGTCTATTATGATTTATTTTATTTTACTTTTGCTCTTTGCTTTCAGCTAGGCACATGTTCTACTAAATTTATATAGGACTGTTTTATCATCTGATGTTTTATTTCTGAGTGATAATTATTAAATGTTTCTTATGGCTCTGAGTCATATCAGTATGAATTACTTATCCCTCAACGATAGGCTGTGAAGAAAGAGGAGGTATTACTGTGCCTCAAATAGCCAGGATGTTTGAAGCTCGATAAGGCTGTTAATTTGCCACGTATGCATTGCTCTGAATTTGTGCACACTGTCTGTAGTTTGCTTTGTGGTTAACCCTAAGTAAAGGATGTGGTTGTATTTTTATTCTTAATCTTGAAACAAAGAGACAAAGTATTTTTACACCTGGTTTGAAACTCCCTTATTTGATTATTCTGGGTTGCAGTTGCTATTAATATTTTTATTATCTAGATTAATTTCAGGATTTGAATTTCATATTTAATTTAAGGTTTGAATTTATATTAATTTCAGACAGAGGTTTTGTGTGTGTGTGTGTGTGTGTGTGTTATAAAACCCTAAAAACAGCAGTATGAAGTTTTTTATGCAGTGTTTAAAATAGTAAGGAACTCTTTACAACCTAATTAACATTTGAATGATCTTTTACAAAGATTCTTTCAAAATACATTAGGAACTTCTTTAAAAATTTCATATTTCTTGGCTGTTTTTATATATTTTTTTTATTGCACTTTACATATTTCTTGGCTTCTAAGTGTTGTTTATATGTGTTAAATATAAAACTATAAAGCAGTAAAAATGTACATTCTGGGAAATCAGTTTTGGTGGAATTGACACATAAAAGAATAGTCAGGAATTTGACACATGAAAAGACATATGTAAAAGTAATTAGGGGCTGGGTGCGGTGGCTCATGCCTGTAATCCCAGCACTTTGGGAGGCCGGGGGCAGGCGGATCACCTGAGGTCCGGAGTTCAAAACCAGCCTGGCCAACGTGGTGAAACCCGGTCTCTTCAAAAATACAAAAGTAGCTGGGTGTGGTGGCTCACGCCTGTGATACCAGCTACTCTGGAGGCTGAGGCAGGAGAATTGTTGAACCTGGAGGCAGAGGTTGCGGTAAGCAGAGATTGTGCCACCACACTCCAGCCTGGGTGAAAGAGTGAGACTCCATCTCAAAAAAAAAAAAAAGGTAATTAGGAATTTATGCTGAAAAATTCTATATAATATTAAAATTACATGATATTGAACTCAGAATTTAGTAATGGTACGTGGATTCTGATGATATCAAAACATTTGTGCCTAGAATCCTCTACTCTGGAATGAGTCATTACAGAGCACTCAATTTTCTGAATATCTGAAGGGTTGCCATTTTCAATGCAAAGTGTTGTTTAGCCTGCTTTAACAGTTTGGTGTTCCCCCCACCCTTCTGTGTGTATTTTTTTCTTCCCTTTCCTGTGGGTTTAATGTTCCTGGTCTCTAGTCTGTATTTCTGCTGCTAATTTGCCATGAGTTTGGAATCTAAAAGTTGATTGAGCGGCAGTAGGAGAGAGTTGGACGTGGAATCAGGAATATTTTTGCTGAATTGCAGGAAGTAAGAATCATATGGGCATTCAGGTAATAAAAACAAGTCATATACAAGGTACAAAAGATCACACTAGTCTTAGAAACTTTGCCATGGCAACACCAACAATGCAAGAAGAGTATAGAATTGTATCTTCAAACTTCTGAAGGAAAAAAAAATGTTCAAACATTTTATAACCATCCAAATTGTTCTTCAAATAAGGCAAAAGACAGCCCAACCCTGGAATATCAGAGAACTACAATACCCATGATACTCTTTTAAAACAAACAAATAAGCAATAAAATACCGGAATACACCAAGCAATCAAGAGATGAACAAAATGACATCTAAGAAATTGGAGAAGCCTTAGAAAAATGGTATGCGTCAACTCCACTTGAGTTCTAATACTAGCAACTTGGGGAATTATGGCTCCAGACCAGAATGTAGGTGTTATGAACCTTCAAAATCTTTGTCAAAACATCAAAAATTTTCTTTTGGATGGTTATAAATATAAGAGAAATGAAAAAAATAGCAAAACTATTATTTACTATACAGTAATTAAAAATATTAGAAATACTAAAATTTAAAGTGCTTTTATTGATTGATTGATTTATTTTGAGATGGAGTCTTGCACTTGTCACCCAGGCTAGAGTCCAATGGTGAGATCTCGGCTCACTGCAGCCTCGCCTCCCGGGTTCAAGCAGTTCTCCTGCCTTAGCCTCCCGAGTAACTGGGATTACCAGCGCCTGCCACTACACCAGCTAATTTTTTGTATTTTTGGTAGAGATGGGGTTTCACCATGTTGGCCAGACTGATCTCGAACTCCTGACTTCAGGTGATCCATCCACCTCATTCTCCCAAGGTGCTGGGATTAGAGGTGTGAACCACTGCACCTGGCCTTATTTTTTTATTTTAACAAAAATCTCATTAAGAGTAGTTTAAACAGTGCTTGCCTTGCTGCCTTCTCATTGTATAACTTCAGATATGGAACAGGCATCTTTTCTGCACTTGGCGAATTGGCATAGTCCTTTAAATTTGGATCAGCTTCAAATATTTTGTCCTTTGCTCTTTCTGTGTCATGAACTCTCTCTGAGAATTTCTTTAATGGGAAATTTTTTGAAGGCATGACTTTTTCTGTGACATCTTCAGACTTTGTGTCACAACCACTTTCTTAATGTGTGTCAATAAGCTGGCCTTCATTAAGTTTCTGTGGCTGCTTATCTATAGTCTCTTGAATGGAGGCAGTGTTGACATTCCCATGTCAGCTGTCTTGTCTGTAACTTCATTTACGTTCAATTCAAATTTAACTTCGTGTTGTCACTTTTTATTTTTTTTCTGAACTCTCATCTTTGTTGGCTAATTCCCCTTTGATTGTTCATTTTTGTAAACTGTTATGTAGAATTATGGGGTGACAAGGAGGCAACATACACTCATCTGTGTGTGAACTGAGTAAACACAGTGATCATTCACTTGACAGACTTTGAAAGAAGTAATGTGATTGATTCCGGTCATGATGAGCATGTTACTTACGTAGTGATTTGTGGACTAAAGAGCTAGCATCAAAGTTTGTGTTTTATGTAATTGCAGTTAATATAGCATGATAACTGAAGTTTGAACCATGTTGTTGGGTGTGTAACGAAATTGCAGTAATTGAAACTTGTGCACAGTGAGACCATACAGAGTGAGACTGCCTGTAATAACATAACTGACAAAAATCCTATATCGAAGGGGAAAATTATGAGTATGTTAATCCTGTTATTCTTGGCACAGGGAGTATTATCTAAAGTTGAAACATACAGTTAATACAGTGATTCTAACCTCAAAATATTTCTCATAATTATATTTTATTAATTTTAGAGGAATCTTCAGAGAGTCTCCCTTGGTGAAGGGAATATAAAGATCAGCAGGACTTAATTTTTTTTATTTTCTGTTAAGACCCATGGCCAATAGGTAGAAATGTTCTAGTCCGGTTTTACAAAAGCAACCACCCAACTTAGAGAGTCTAGTTGTGGCTTGTGACCATGTATGCAGGGCCACCAGCATCAACTCTTACGCCCTTTGGGCATTAACATGACTCCCACTAAAATCTGTCTTTATTTCTAACACCCATCTTGTGGTCAGTGCAGCTTTATCTTCTGTATTCCACCATTTAATTTTGGTACTTGAAAATTTCTTATTCTCAAGCTCAACTATGTAACATTTAGCATTTCATTGTGTTTGTAGTGGGTAGGGAAGGAAGATTCTTCCATGTACTTCATTACTATCTATGCCAGAAATGATCTGTCATGGTCATTCTTAAAATAACAAAAATCCCAGTAATCCAAACTATAAAGTACCTATTAATAAATATTAAGAAATATGTGCAACCTATAGGATGAAACTGAATTCATAAAAGAAGATCTGAATTAATACAGTGATCTGTATTGTGATGGGAAGACTCAACTGGTAAAGATACCAGTTCTCCCCAAATTTGATTTTTCCAATTAAAATTTCGGTAGAATTTAAGGAAATTTCAAAGCTTTCTAGAAGAGTAAACTTGATAAAATAATTTTTATAAAGTAAATAATAGTTTATTGATTTTTATGATAATATTGATTTTTGTGATAAAATTAATTTTTTATTAAAATCCTTTATTAAAAGTGTTAAAATGTGATTTTAATTTTAATTATTTTAATGATAAAATAATTAAAATAATGGTTTTGGAGTAGGAATAGGCAAGTGGGTCTGTAGAACAAATAAATACTACAGAAACATGTGTTTGTGGAAAGTTTTGAACTAAGGAAGCCAATATTTCAAGCCAATGGGGGAAGGATGGATTATTTTAAAAGTAGTATTTAGATAACTATCTATTTTTGGGGAGCAAATACAGTTACATTCCTATCTCATAAATGAAAATAGATTCCAGATGGAGTAAATATCTAAATATTTTTTTAAAAAATTACAAGAGTGCTGTTTTCAGAGGCTCAGGGTATCCTTTTAAAGCATGCTTGAAAGCCAGAAACCATAAGGTGAAAGCAAGATAAAGTTAAAAGCAAAACCAAACAGAAAAATATTTACTGTATATAACAGACATAATGCATGAGAGTCTCTTTTGGCCAAAAAAACAACCGATAGAAAGATGGGCAAAAGATAAACAGACATTTTAAAAAAGAAATAGCAATGGATAATACAAAAAGATGTTTATCCTCATTAGTAAGGAAACTTTAGATGCCATCTTTTACCTAGGAGATTGGCAAAATGTGAACTTTTGATCATTTCCTATATTAATGAGAATGTAATTGAGTGTATATTGGTGTCCTCAATTTGTAGCATTTACCAAACATTAGTTATACATACCCTTGACCCTAATGGGTCTATTTTTAGGTATCTAATTCATAGGAATACTGGCATATGTTCAAAAGATACATGCACATAGGTGTTTATTGTGGCATTGTTTATACAGTGGAAAATTGAAATCAACCTACATGTTCATCAATAAAGGGATACTTTGACAAATGGGTACTACTAAGCAGATAGGCTCTGGAGTCAGGGTACCTGGCTTTGAATTCTGGATCATTTACTAGATGTGTGATCTAGGCTTACTTACTTTCTCTGGGCCTCAGTTTTCTCATCTGTGAATTGGAGATAATTGAATCTACTTCAGAGCATTGTGACAATTATATTAACTAAAGTATATAGAATAGTGCTTAAAATCTAAGTACTCATTAAATATTAGCTAATATTATCAGTTTGTAGTTATTAGAAAGAATAGAGTACATCTGTAACATTCTAATAACATAGGAAAAAAAACTCCATGATTTAAGTAAACAAATTTTAGAGCAATATGTGCATATGGCATGAACACCTGCTCATAAATAAAACTTTAGAATAATATATGTGTATGTATTTGTATATGGGATAAATCTGGAAGGATAGATGCCAGTCTTATCAGTAGTTACCTCTAGAAAGTGAAATTGGAGAGGGGAGGGGAAGTAGATTATCAGTTTCTTAAAGAAATTTTTTTGGTATTGACTTTTTTCCAAACATGTATTACATTTATAATCAAAGAGTTTTTCAAAGATTCTACAGGGTGTAAATTTAGTACAATTTTTGACTATTATTTTTTTAATTGTGAAAAAGTTATGTTCTCCAAATGATGTGTGCTCTCTCTCATTTTCCTTAGTGACTTAAAAAAGTTTTCCTTGCAGGAACATGCTTACCCTGCTGATGAACTCATGCCTTTAACCTGCAGAGGTCGAGTCAGAGGCCAGGAGCCAAGTCGGGGTGACGTCGATGATGCCTTGGGAAAGTGAGTATTAACACAAGGCATAGCGTGGCATCTCAGAGTTCCCAAGTCTTAGACTTTTAGAGGCAGTTTACATACAATAATATTTCTAGGGATTGGCTAAATTTTAAAGACTGTTTTATGCATTACATTATGTTCCTTTGTTCTCTTGTTATCTTTCGTAAAAGATTAGTCAGTTTACATCTCAGATCAGAGAAAAGTTGTTAAGCTGCATATAACTTAAAAAATAGATAACTTTTTTGTAATTGTTAAAATATTTATGAAGTCAGCACATTAGACAATGTTGGTGTTTTACTATTTTCATTTGTTTTCAGAGCTAGTGAATGTTTCTGTGCATCTTGAAGATACTTAGATTCATTGAACGTAAACGTAAAGGCTTTTCAGTTTCCTTCAGAGCTTTATAGGTTGCATTGTACTGTAGATACGTGGAAGTACTAATTAATAGAAACTACCAGTCAGTGGAATGTCAATAAGTCTACTTGTACATTCATAGATAAACTATTTCGAATTTTAATGTTTTATATCTTGTTAAACTTGTTTCTTAGATTTTCCCTGACACTGATTGATTCTTTGGACACTCTTGTGGTAGGTTTGATTCTTCTTGGATTTATTTTATTAATTTCATGATATACATACTTTATTATGAATATAATCATAACATAGTAAGTATGAAATAGAAGCCTTCAGAATTAAAGATATTCTGATCTTTGCTTCTAAATAAATATTTTACACTGTTCAGTTGATGATCTCAAATGTAATTATGTAAGGTAACGGAGATACCCAGATAATTTATGGGGATGTCAGCTTATGTGATGGCACCTTAATTAGGAAGAACCTTTTTTCCCCTGCCTTTGGATAAGGAGGTTGAAACTCTTGGGAAAAAGTAATTTTACAAAATACCATTGATATTGTTCAATAATGACATGCCACAATGATACAGAAGTTGTAAAATTAGAATTTTTATATTCTGTGTTCATAAGCAAAAATTAATTTTTCCCAGCAGTGATTTTTAGCACCAGGTGATCACTTCTTGGTACTCCTTTTCAGCCTCATGTAGTGCAGAAATTTAATTATTTCTGGTTCAAGACTGTTTGTGCTGACAGGGAAAAGATTGAGTTCCAGATGTCATGATTACTAAATACAGTATCTTTATTTTTTTGCTCTTAGATCATTATGGCATAAAAGTAGGCTCGTGAGAATTTTCCTTAAGGCATAATTCTCAACTCCCAGTTAATGTCACAAGTGCTGATTAATATTTTAAAAACAAAACAGAAAACTTTTGGGGTGTCAGAAATTTTTTGGAAGTAGGCTTTTCTTCTCAATGTTGTTTCTGCATTCTTCTTTCACTGGAATATGTTTTTTTTAGAACAAAAATCCTCAACTCTAAAAGCAGCTTGATCACTTGTGATTTTAAAAAAATAGCCCCTCCTAAACTATTCTGATTTAGTTGTTTTGGAGTGGGGCTGGGCATCCCTTCAAAAGCTCTTTGGTTCAAAAATGCAGTTATGGATGAGAAATTCATGATTGTTTAGATCTTTTTAGCTAGTCAAGGTTTGAAAGTCACAGCTTCATTTTTCAGAGATTAATGAAATATGCAAAATATATTACAGTAACTATGAGAAAAAGAAAATATTGTGTACCTTGTTTTTGATTTGTCGGTCTAAGGTTTTTTTCATATAATAGGGGAAGCGAAAATATATACAGAATATCCTGGAAGGCACAGATTACCATTTTGGGAAAATCTAAATTGTGTTATTTATTTGTAACTATAGCTGGTTTATGCACATTAGATCTGTTTTGTTATTGGGGAGTAAATGAAGAGCAGAGGTGTGTGCTGGAAAAAAATCATAGGTGCATTTAAACTTGTTTCTCATTCTGTAATCTTGTGCTTTATACATAGCAGGTTCCCCATCATTTCTTTGACAGTACCTCGTTGATTTTCATGAATATGGATCTTAGATATCATATATGTTTTTAAAAATATCAGAAATGAAGGAGAGCCAGGTGTAGTGGTGTGTGCCTGTGGTCCCAGCTACTTGGGGGGCTGAAGTGGGAGGATTGCTTGAGCCAGGGAGGTTGAGGCTGCAGTGAGCTGTGATTGTACCACTCCAGTCCAGCCTGGGCAACAGAGCAAGACCCTTTTTTTTTAAAAAAAAAAAAAAAAAAGAAAAAGTTTTTCTAGACTATATAACTTTCCTGCATTTACAGATCCATCTGGCAGCCATTAGTCCTTATAAATGATATATCCTTCAGTTTATAACAATTATGCATTTTGGCATTCGTTCTGAAAATAAAGTCCCTGGCCCAGCAGCATCAGCATTTCCTGGGAACTTGTTGAAAATATACATTTCCAGGCCTTATCCCAAAAATACTGAAGCAGAATCATTGAGAGTGAGACCTCGCAGTCTGTTTTTAAACAAGCTTCTAGGTGATTCTGATGTATGCTAATTTTTTAAACCATTGTACAATGCTGCAGTGCTTTGTAAACTTCAGTGTACTACAGGTTGCCCAAGGAATCTTGCTAAAATGCAGATCCTGGTCCAGTGGATCCAACATGGAACCCAAGAGTCTGCATTCCTAGTAAGCTGCCTGATGGTGTTCAGCAGACCACCTTTGCATTATGCAGCTGTGGTGTGACCTGAGTTCTGTCTTCTTGTGGCAGGAAGTAACACGAAGTGATCACATATTTATGTACAGACCTTGGCCCAATTCTTTAACTTCTCTGGGCCCCTATTTTTACCTCAGAAGGGGCTAGACTGGATACTGGTCTCTATTAACTCTAAGATAATATTTCTTTCTGATCTTTGGTTCAGAATCAGATTAACAGCCCATGTTGGTTGAAACTGTCTTCAAGAGGAGTCAAGAAGAAAGATTGACAAAGTCTTACAAACATTTAAAAAATTATTCTTTATAAAATCTTTAAATTTCAGCCTTTTCAAGTGGAATACCCAAAGAAACTTATATATCATCATCATTTTGAAATGAAAAAGTTCATTTTGAATTTTTATAGCTATCTTAAACATTATCTTTTTAGTTTAAACAGAAGAATTAAAGGAAATTAAAGGACTTTGAAAGTTTTTTCTACATTTAGAAGGAATGCTATCTTGTATATTTTGTCAATACAAGTATTAATATTTCTAATTTACATTGCCTTTGTGATTACTTTTTCTTTTTTTTTTTTTTTGAGGCAGAGTTTTTCTCTTATTGCCCAGGCTGGAGTGCAATGGTGCGATCTCGGATCACTACAACCTCTGCCTCCCGGGTTCAAGTGATTCTCCTGCCTCAGCCTCCCAAGCAGCTGGGATTACAGGCATGCACCACCACGCCTGGCTAATATTGTATTTTTAGGAAAGACAGGGTTTCACCATATTGACCAGGCTGGTCTTGAACTCCCAAAGTGCTGGGATTAGAGGCATGAAACTGGGTAGGGATTATAGACATGAGCCACCACACCTGACCTGTGATTACTTTTTCATTTTGTGATTTAGTAATTTGAAAATATTAATTGGACATGTCACTTGTAACAGTACACACAACCCTACTGTTTTTATTTTGGTCATAACCATAATCTGTGAAGTAGAATTACTGTTGTCATAGTTTACTCTTTAAACTGTTCATAATTCCAGCCATCTAGTTTCTGTTGATTGTAATGGAGTCAAATACACTTTAAGCTTACCTATAGATTCAACATTCCATGAAATCTATGGAAAATATATACTGAGGCAAAGATAATGGGCAAAGGATGAGACCTGGGTTTATCCTTTGTTGTTAGCTAGGAGCTTAAGAAACTCATTAAGTAGTGGAGTTGTAAGAATGTATTTTCTAGCTAATTATGGACAAGGAGAACTCTCTACTTTATTATTCCTTGAAACAAATGGCATTGGAACTATTATTCTTGCTTGTTTTAATTTTGGAGAGAAAGGGGAAAAGCTTTTTTTTAGATAGAGAAGAATTCAAAAGGGAAAAAGTCCCAGGAGATACACCTAGGGAGAAGAATCAGATTAGCAAGGTGGTACTAAAATGTGTATGTGTATGGAGGGTGGGGATAGTGGAACAGTTATGTCTCATTCCAAAAGTGACAGATGTGCTGTGTGCACCTGCATTTATTGCTGCTGACTTAATGTGGACTGAAGGGAGAGCAGTCAGTTTAAACCAGGTTTCATATTATGTTTCACTTAGGACTTACCCTAAATTTTGCTTTTACTGAATTTAGAGAGATTCTCTTATGGAATGTTTTATAAATTAGAATTTTTACTGGAAGTATCAAATCAAGTGAAAAAGCACTACAAATTATTATCAAATAAGGAGAGGTTAAACAATGAAGTAAAGGAAAACTACTTTTAATGCTCCTAGGCTCTAAGTAACATCTCCTGTGCAGCCTTAATTTAGAGTGAAAAATCATAGCAGCCTATGTGATTGACAGGGACCCCTTTTTGTCACTCACTGCAAGTATCCACAAAGTTCTTAATTTAGTCAGGATTCTGGATCTGCATGGTTAATAGTTGTAATTATTTTAAGTACTTAAGTCAGACACTCTACTAAAATCATTTTACATACAATATCTCATTTAAGAAAACAACCCTATAAGAGTAGGTATTTCTTTTTTTTTTAGATGAAGGAACAAGCTCAGAAATGGAAGTAAGTTGGCTGGGATCACAAAAGGTAGTGAGTGAAAGAACCAGAATTCAAATCATGGCATATTCTTGACCACAACATTGTATAGTCTCCTTAGTGAATGGGGCATCCATGGAGTGAAGATAGCAGGGGCTTAAGGTTTAGGACCAACTGAACATGCCTTGAAGAAAGTGCTTTCTTCCCAGAATAAAAGCAACGTTTAAAATGGTATCTGGTGGATAGAATGTGTTTTCATTTTGTTTTGACTTAGAAACTAAATTCTAGTAGAGCTCATTCATGTAGCCTGGGTCATTAAGAATCCAGTTAACATGTCTGATGATGGTAGTAGCTTCAAAGTCCTCATAATATTTTAATGTGTGCAAAAAAGAAGTATATAAAGATGCTATATAATTACTTTTTTTTCAGTTTTAGACATTATTTCATTTTTATAATATACTTAAGGGAAATATTATTTGTATATGTCACTTTTTAGAGTTTAAAGTAGACTGACTTTTAATAGCTTATTCTAAGGACATTTCTCCTTGACTTGGTAGAAAATTATTTCATAATTTTCTTCTCCTAGGTATTAAATAAAACTAAAGAATTTGAAGATGCAGTGAGAAAAGTTTTAAGAGATGTTAATTTAGATAACGATGTAGTTGTATCAGTCTTTGAAACAAACATCAGAGTTCTTGGGTAAGTAGGAAAGACACTAAAGCTATAATTTATTTATTTGTTTGTTTGTTTGTTTGTTTGAGACAGTCTCGCTCTGTCACGCAGGCTGGAGCGCAGTGGTATGATCTCGGCTCACTGCAGCTTCCACCTCCTGGATTCAAGCAATTCTTTTGTCTCAGCCTCCTGAGTAGCTGGGATTACAGGTGTGCGCCACCACACCCAGCTAATTTTTGTATTTTTAGTGGAGACGGGGTTTCACCATGATGACCAGGCTGGTCTCGAACTCCCGACCTCAAGTCATCTGCCCGCCTTGGCCTCCCAAAGTGCTGGGATTACAGGCGTGAGCTTCCACGCCCGGCCTGTAATTTTAACAACAGAAAGTTTAGGGTATACTGTTTATTTCTTGATGGTAATCATGCGAGAAGTTTCTTGTGTTTCAAAGATGTTAGTTGGAACATTATGAAACACAGAGGCTGTGGGATTACCTTGCCTTAAATCAGTCACAGATGTCTCTAGACTCAAAGGTAATATTTGTTTGTTGTTAAAAGGGGAATATAGGTTGAACATTAGTCATATTAGCTACATCACAGGTTTTTCACTAGCTTACATAGTTTGTTAACCTTAGCCAAGCACCTCTTCAGATAAGCCAAATGAAACTAATTTATAGTATTACCTCTTAAAAAACAGTTTGAAATGCTCTTGTGACATTTTAAAAAGATGAAATTACAGGATTTATCAGTTCAAGTTTCAACATTATTTAATTTTTATAGTTTTGATTACTTGTTTGTTATTGTAATCCATTTCCTTTTGTCAAAGTAAGTCTACTCTTCAATTAAATGCAAGAAATTGTTACGTAGTTTTACTAGTTTATTAATATTACATTTAATACAGAGTAAGAGGTTTTTATGTTTTAAATAATATTCTAAGTTAAAGTTTCATGGTGATATGAAATTTTTAAATTTAAAATTTGCTAAAATATTTGTTTTGTTAAATGTAATATCTAGGATTTTCTTTGTTTTAAGAAAATTTAAGTTATTTAAGAATGCTAAAAACTTCGCAACAGGATAGAATATCTGACTTTTAAGAAAAATGTATTGACTCTGTAATAGTAATGGTTTGCCATAAAACGAGTAGACAGTGTTAAGTAAATAATGTTTAAATAATTTTTGTCCTTCCTTAAATGTGTTAAATTGTATAACAAAGTACCCACATCTTTTTAGATGGTAACTTTTAATTTTTCTATAAGATATGGGTAATGTTTCATCTCTGTGATCCTAGGGGTCTTTTGGGCGGGCACTCCCTGGCAATCATGCTGAAAGAAAAAGGTGAATACATGCAGTGGTACAATGATGAACTTCTCCAAATGGCAAAGCAGTTAGGTTACAAACTTTTACCAGCTTTCAACACTACCAGTGGCCTTCCTTATCCAAGAGTAAGTACTTCTGAAAATTACACGTCTTTGTAGATTTTCTTTGATGTTTTACAGAATGAATTTTTGTGATCAGAGCCATTGTTCTTCACCTGTTTGAGGCTGAAAAAAGTGCTTCAAAGCTGTATAACAAATTTATATTGACATTTCAATTAACTGATTATACTTCTAAGTGATGTGAGAATTAAATTAGTTTAAGCTTTTTAAAAAGTTTTTATTTCTAATTTCTATGGGTACATACCAGGTATATGTTAATAGGGTACACGAGATGTTTTGATACAATCATACAGTGCATAATAATCACATCAGCGTAAATGGGGTGACCATAACCTCAAGCATTGATCATTTTTTTGTATTATAAACATTCCAGTTATACTCTTTTAGTTGTTTTAAAATGTACGATACATTTCAGTTGACTGCAGTCTCTGTTGTGCTATTAAATACTAGATCTTCCTCATTCTGTCTAACCTGTTTTTTCACCCATAACCATCCCCTATTCCCCATCCCCACCAACTCCACTTCCCAGCCTCTGATAACCATCATTCTACTGTCTATTTCCATGAGATCAATTGTTTTAATTTTTACCTCCCACAAATGAATAAGAACATTCTAAATTCATCTTTTCTGTGCGTGGCTTATTTCACTTAACATAGTGTCCTCCACTTTCATCCATGTTGTTGTAAATGACAAGATCTCATTCTTTTTTATGGCCAAATAGTATTCCATTATATGTATATATAATTTAAGCTTTAATGTTTTGTTACATCACAGATTCGATTATGCTGCAGAAGGAAGAACAGATGCTAGACTAGAACTTGGGCACAGAATTATTTCTGTAGAAGATATAATTGAAGCACTTAGTTTGAGGGGGTTAACTCTCCAAAGGTGAGGATAGAGAGAGAGGTCACAGCACAGAGAAGGGCATGAGGAGGAAGGACGGCCAGTGAAAAGTAAAGTCACAGAGATTTAAAAGGAGAATCATAATGTAGTGTGGTATACAGTATTATAAAATCCAAAGAAGGGAACTTCAAAAGGAGGAAATGTTCCAGAACACTTGAGAATTGGGTACAAACGGAGTTTTGAAGTTGTAGTGTGGTAGAATAAAGAGAAAAGGATTCAAAGCAGGTGAAAGGAAATAAGAATGAACCACTCATTTTAAGATTTCTTCTATGTTGGTAGTTAAAGGAGAGTTGGCAGCAAAGTCAGTTAAAGGAGTTTTATTGGTTTTCTCCTAAGAACATTTTATATTTAAAGAGGGAAAAAAGCCATTGAAGATTGAAGGAGCGTTTACTCTTTCCCTCTTGTCCAAGATGGACACCTCAGCCATTAGCAAGTTCTGTCAAGTTTCTTCTTTTCTTATACCTGTCTTACTGTTTTCTCTCTTGGTTTATACTTCAGAGCACTTGAAAAACCAGTATCACTAAAATCTAATTTTTGTCAGATTATCTTCAAAAACTGTATGACTCTTCGTACTGTATTGCGTGGCCCTTAACTTTCAGAATTCTTTGTAGTTTGGCAGTAGACGTCCTGACATTCTCTCATACTTCCATATCCCAGTAAATCATTGTTCCATTTCAGCCAGAACAATTTATAGTGTCCCCAGAGTCTCTAAATTTTTTTTTTCATTCCATGCCTTTAGGTTTACCATCTCTATCACCTGGCATAACTTCTCTACCAATATAAATCAAATCAAATCAGGCTCATTTCCTCCATCAAGAAGTCATCTTTGACTGGAGATACAGCATGATATAGGGCAGTGCTTTACCTATCAATTTAGTGAGTTATGACTAGCACTTTTTAAAAAATTAAGCAGACTAGAATGAAATCTTTTATTATTTAAATTTATAGTTTGATATTTTAAATAGCACTCCCGGGAACGTCATTCTTTTTTTTTTTTTTTTTTTGGAGATAGTCTCCCTCTGTCACCCAGGCTGGAGTACAGTGGTATCATAGCTCACTGCAGCCTCCAACTCCTGGGCTCAAGTGATCCTCCCACCTAAGTCTCCTGAGTAGCTGGGGGGACTACAGGCAAGTACCACCATGCTCAGTTGATTAAAAAAAAAATTTTTTTTGTAGAGACGGGGTTCTCACTATGTTGCCCAGGCCTATCTCAGACTCCTGGGCTTAAGAGATCCTCCCACCTTGGCCTCCCAAAGTTCTGGACTCACAAATGTGAGCTATCATGCCTGGCCTCTGTGGACATTCTTATATACGTCTTCTTACACATTTTTTATTTCTTCCTTAGGATAAATTGCTAGAAGAGGAATTAATAAGTCACAGAGTAGGGAATGCTTTTTAAGACATCAGGTACTTACTGCCCAATTGCTTTCCAGAAAGATTCTACTTTTTTACTTCATCAGTGTTGTGTAAAAGTACATGTGTCATTTTCACTAACACTGTATATTATTTTGCCAATTTTTAAGGAAAAATTGAACAATATTTTAATATAGATTTCTTTGCTTATTAGTACAGTTAAATTTGTTAATCATTTTAACAAAAATTTTTTCTAAGTATGTTAAAATTAAAAGCAAGTTTTTTTAAACCATATATAAACATTTATTTAATTTAGTTTACTTTTAGTAAATACTTTTAGTTTTTGTTATAAATGGAGGTGCTAGATTTTGAGGAATCTAGCATTTCTTTACTTTTGCCATAACATGAGAAGCAGGCAAAGAATTGAAACAGAAGATACTATGAGCATTGTCGTAAAACAAAGAAACAAATTATTTTCTTATCTTCTGAAGTGTCAAGAAAATTTTAAAAATAATTTTTTATAATAGGACAATAGAGGAAAAGTAACTGCTGTCGCATCCTTTCTTGCACATGCTTAGTGCTTTTGCCCATGAAAATTTGTGTAATCAGTCTCTCTTAGATAAGCATATATAATTGATAGTAATTGATAGCACTAATGGTTTTAACACAGAAGAGTGTACTGTACAGAAATGTTATTGTAAGAGTTAATGGTCATTTTTTAAACTCATATATAAACTTTAGAGCTACACACTTTGTAATGTCATTTCCTCAAAGTTAATTAAAAGCAACTTGTCAGTTTTTCATATAAGACCTTATTACTAAGGTTGAGTAGCTGATTATATCCATAAAATATAAGGTTAATAAGAATTATACGTATTTTAGGGATTTTTCAGTGTAGCAAATAGACAATGTAAACAAGTTTTGTGTTAAGTAATTTATACTCTTACTTTTCAGTAAAAAGGTGTCCTTTTTAAAATTGCATTGTGGCTCTTAGGAACACAGAATCAAAAGGAACCAGATTCTAGATTGCTTCGTGCTTCATTTTATTCCCACTTTTTTCTCTTTTTGTCTTAAACCTCTCGAGAAAGCAGGACAATAGCTCCTTGTTACTAAATTCTGCAGTAATAGATACTGCTACCAGTACCGTCTCTAATCCCAGTCATTTGAGTCCTAGTCAGGAGGACAGGAACCTATCTACCAGCTCCTAAATCAGTCAGAGGATCCCATAAGCAAAAAAAGCACTGAACCCTTCTTCCCCAATTTGTGGAAATGGTAGTGCCCCTTGGATGCTGAAATGCTTCTTGGTTCTACATTTAAAAGTTGTTTAATACCACTTATCTTCAGGATACAAGATTGAAATGAGCAGATACTATAGCTAGCTGGGTTAATATTTATTTTATTTTACAAATCTATTAATTTTACAAATTTTATAGCCATTACCTTGGGATACAGTTCAGTATACAAACATCTCAAGTATTACTGTACTAAAACATTAATGATTCCAAGTATTTCCATTTTAAGGGAAAAGATACTGAAAGCAGGATACAGAGATGTTTATTCTATTCTATTTTGCTTTGTTTTCTTATGACTACTGTTGCACTTTGCCATTCTGAGCTCTCAATTCCCAATTCAGTGATATTTCCTTTTCGGAAATTTAGATTTTAGCACTTGTGACTTCGATTTGTTTGGTACTTAATATGTGACTTTTCATTGTTAGTTATTTTCTCTATTTACATATCTGTCTTATTTGCTCTCTCTGGATTTTAAGCTCCTTGAGGACAAGGATCTATTTATTTATATATTATCATAATATCCCCCACATGGTAGGTAAGCAAGTAATAAATATTGATTAGTTGATTGTAATAATTAACGGAACTGACCAGAAAATATTTTTCACTGTTGACTCTTATTGCAAATACTCGTAAAATTACACTTTACCTTAGTGTAATTAATGTATTAAATCTTTATTTTGTTATTAAGGATTGCTTCATTTTAAGTTCATTATTCTTAGTATCAGTTTTCAATATTAGTTCTGTAGATAGGGATACAGGCAGCATAAGGGGGCAGGAGATACTTCTCATTCTTGTTTATGATGCAGAACTACCTAAAACTAGCTAGTCTTACAAAAGCACAAACAGTAGAGATAATTATAAATTTGGGAGGGGAGGGAGGAGTACTGCTAGGCACATGAAAATGTCTCAAGTGACACTCTACAAAGTAAATGTCATTACTGAGGACAGGTTTAACAGTGATCAACTCCCCATGTCTCACCTACATTTCACATTTGTTGTTTATTGTTGAGGGGGCATTTGTTTAGAAATGCCTGAAATCTGTTGATTGGACGCTGTTACACCTAGCAATTGATTGGTATACCTAGCAATTGATTTCTGCAGATAAGTTGAAAGATAAATTTTTTGAGCTTCTCTTTAGAGTTTGAATAATAACTGAACCAAGAGTATACCCTACATGTTTTATGTTTGATTTTTTTGTTTGTTTATTTGTTATTAACTGAATCCTTGGCATATACCTCCTTTTTTTGTTGGTTATTTGGATTGCTGAAAAATACTCCCATTTTAATCAGGGTCTGCTCAGTTTGGGTCTAGTTAATCCAGGTTTATGCTTTAGTATTATTTGGTTGTCTTTGTTTTTGGATTTTTTGTTTGTTTGTTTCTTAGGCAAGTTCTCGCTCTGTCACCCAGGCTGGAGTGCAGTGGCACAATGCTGGCTGACTGCAGCCTCTGCTTTCCATGTTCAAGAGATCTGGGCCTCAGCCTCCCAGGTAGCTGAGATTACAGGCACGCACAACCATGCCTGGCTGATTTTTGTATTTTTAGTAGAGATGGGATTGCGCCATGTTGGCTAGGCTGGTCTCGAACTTCTGACCTCAAGCAATCCAACCATCCTCGCCTCCCAAAATGCTGGGATTACAGGCATGAGCTACTGCTTCTTTGACTTAATAAATAAATGTCTCTTTGAAAAATTGCCCTTTTGTTATTAGCCTGCCAGCAAGGCCACATACTCTGCATTTCAAAACTCTTAAAACCTGTAAATGAAATTTTAATTTCCTTTCAAATATATACCATAACAATTCATTTTTTCTCTATGATGAACTAGTTAATATATAATATAGACTGGTTTTTCACAAATTCTAAACCTCATTTCTTCTAAGGATGATCTCCTTCTCTATTCTTGTACTTCTTAGTTCAAACTGCCTAGAGAACAAAATTGTTATAAAAGATGCCTTTTCTATGCAATTTCTCTTGGATTATAATCATTTCCTTTGTTTACTCCAAGGGAAATGGTTATATTGAGTTTTGATGTCATTGAGGAAGGAATGAAATAAAAACTTATTTACTTCATGAATATTATGTGCTTAGAACATATTTCCCTAGATGTTAATTGGAAAGTTACAGAGATCAACAGATTGAATTTCAGAGTTTAGTTATTTTATGAATTATTTTCGTGATTTTAAACAAAGACTTGATTGAAAAGTAGTTTCTTATCAGAAAGTCATTATCTTCGTAACTGCTAATGATAATTTTCTGATTGTATTTAGATTAATTTAAAGTTTGGCATCAGAAAACCAGAAGCTCGGACAGGAACTGAGACAGATACCTGTACAGCTTGTGCAGGTACCTTGATCCTTGAATTTGCTGCTTTAAGTCGATTCACAGGAGCAACAATATTTGAGGTTTGCTTTTTACGGTCTTTGATATCCTGGGTATTGGGCACAACTAACTTTATAGCTTCTTCATTGATTAAATATTAGGATTATTAGTTGGAGAATTACTGTTATTTTAGTGAACTTTTTGTCTAAATTCCATTACATGGTTTTTAATTGTCAAAAAAACCTAGAAGTCATTGTGAGGTAGCTATGTTAAATCCAACTTTGCATTTTGTTCACCAACTATCAAGTATATGTTTAGGTTTAGTCTTAGAAAAAAAATGTTTAGGCATATTACTTAAATGAATTTGATGTCTCCTCGGTATGATAAATGTCTAATGTGAAATACTATGTCCCTGTATGTTGTTAGACTTCCAGATGGTCTGTTGCACTTCTGAAAGTTCTGAAACCTTCCTAATCTTCTAAAACACAGTGAAATTTTTGTACTTAGGTCTTGATTGAGACTCTACTCTGTAAATTTGTTTACTCCAAGGGAAATACTATTCATTATCCAAAACATTTAATGGCCCCACATAGTTGTTGTGGACTAGCTATGCCTCTCACTAAAAAAGTCTAATTATTTAAGCATGTCATTGGAGTACACAGCACCCTTTTTTTCAAGCATATGACTTAGGTTAATGTTTAAAAAACCGAACAAATGGAAAACAAAACAAGCAGAAATAGGGACTGTATACCAGCGTTACAAGCATTAGATCTGAATGTGAAGAAAACAGATTGACTTCGTGTGTATTTATGCCTTTGAATGTATGTCTGTATGTTCAAATGTCTCAAGGACAGATTTATCATGTTTGGTTGGTTAATCTTTTAAACTTAAATTTTTGTTCTATATCTTGCTGACTAATATTTTCCCTTCATTAAAAAATGTGGACACTTTTGCGAACTTTAGTTACTATGGACTCTCAGATATTGATGCACTTACAGGTGAGGAAAATAAAGCTCAAAGAGTATGAGAGACATGCATAGCTGGTAGGTGATGCATGGAATTGGAATTAGAATCTGTGTCTTGCTGAATTCGAAACCCATACTCTTTCCAATGGGCTATTTTATGTTTATGAATCTGTTGAAAATCGTGATTTAAAAAAAAAAAATTCTTGAATATACTGTAATTTATTGTCAGAAAAGAAACCTGATGCAGTTGACAGACAAAACATTGATCTAATACAGGGTTGGCAAACTACAATCTGTGAGCAAAGTCCTGCCACTCCCTGTTTTTATAAATAAAGTTTTATTGGAACACAGCCATCCTCAATTGTTAGTTTTTATCTATGGCTGCTTTGGTGCTGCAGTGACAGAGTTGAGTAATTGTGCCATTAACTGTGTGACCCATAGCACTTAAAATATTTACTATGGGGTCCTTGTCAGAAAAAGTTTGCTGACATTGTTCTAATATATAAAGAGATCTGAATTCTCATATTATTATTTTTTGTCCTGTAACTCAATTTTTACTCTAGCTAATCTTGAATTTCACTAGGCCTGTTTTCTTAGCTGTAAAATAAGAGTAGGGAAATACAATCTTTATGAAGTTTGCTGGCTCTGAAATTCTGGCGAAATATAATCTTTATGAAGTTTGCTGGCTCTGAAATTCTGCCATTTAATTAAAGTTATAACCTGCTTTGTGTTTAAAAGAAAGCATAGTTTGTGTTAAGACTTGTAACTATTGTACACTATAATTTACCAAGTGACAAATTGGTTTAATGACTTTTTCTTTTATCGAAGTACTTCTGCAGTGCTAAGTAGGTTCATGCTCTGAAATTAATTTAGGAACTTACCTGTACTTGCCTTTTACATTTATATTTTGTAACATGTTTTCATCTAAAGCCAAAAATTTGGTCAGAACTCATTTTATTTAGTGTCCAGTGGATAAAATAAATGAGAAAAAGAAAAACATGTCATAAGTTTACAAGTTTGGTGTTGTCAAATATTTAGTAGCCTAGTTGATTTAATAACTTTTTACTAATGAACCTGCATACCATTTAAAAAGCAGGATCTGAAATGACCTTCAAAGATAGCATATTACCTTTGAAATTCTCTTCCAGTTTTCTAAATGAGAGTATCTTGGGAGATTTTTACTTTGCATTTAAGTGGTAGAAATTATTTTAACAAGTAAATCTAATTATGTAAGCAATTAATATAATTTAATAATACATGTGTGTGAGTATGAACTTGTGCTACAAGAGTAGATGAAATGAATAAAAAACAAAAACAGTAGAAATGAATGATCTCAAAGTGAGCCTTCCACTGAAGAGCGTATTCAGAGTCTTTCCTAACTATACTGATTGGTTGAGAAGAGCCAAGATTTGAGTTTTAAGGAAATTGGTTTTATAAATAGTTATCTTAGAAATTTAACCTAATTCTTAAAATATCCCATGGGCCTTGAGTTTTGTTTGTTTCCTATTTGCCAAAGGTACTCAGTTCTTAAAATATGCATTTCTTTTTTTTTCTTCTTTTTTTTAAATTACAGGAATATGCCAGAAAAGCTCTTGATTTTCTCTGGGAGAAAAGACAGCGAAGTAGTAATTTAGTGGGCGTGACTATAAATATTCATACTGGAGATTGGGTACGAAAAGGTATGTAAGTTAGGCTTTTTAAATCAAGACTTTACATCCTCCAAATGGTTGGGAAATAAAGGATTTTCATTTGTTAAAATAATCTTTGGGATACTATAATGAATAGTTTCTCACAAGATTGCTGACATTTTAATTAATTTAGCCAGATTTTATTTTTTAATGCCAAATGTGACACTTTTCTTCTAGATGATTTAGTGTTCTGTTTCTTAATGTATATAGCATTATAGGTATAGGGTATTGATGAAATGCTATACTTTATTTGAAAACTGGAGAACCAGAGTTCCTCAGCCATCTCACATGAAGGCGTGGTTTAATAAGAATCTGTGTTTAATAAATTCTTTATTTTTTTCCTACCTCCAGAAATATAGTATAGTAGCTAAGAGCGTGGACTCTGGAGTCATGTTGTTGGATTCAAGCTATGTGATCTTGGAAAGTTATTTAACCTCTGTGTGCCTCTGTATTCCATATCTGTAAAGTGGGCATATTACTAGTAATTAGTTGTTCTGTATGAGGATTAAATGAGTTAACCAATGTAAAGTGCTTAGAACAGTGCTGGGCATGTACTACACTTACTATGAAGTAAGTGCTCACTAACGAGATGTTAGTGCCTTTGATTAATAATTTTACTTCTGGGAATCTAGTCTGAGGAATAATACAAAACATAGAAAATTATTTGTTCCCCAAGATGTTCCCATGCAATTATTTATAAATAGCAGAACATTGGGAAACAGTCTAAGTACCATCAATAAAAAAATAGCTAAGACAATTATTCTACATCAGTATTGGAATGTTGTTATTAAAATAAATGAGAAATGTGGGAAGGAACATGTAACAACGTTATATAAACAAACAGGATATTGAGTATTGAATTGTACAAAGAATGTGATTTTATTTTTATAAAATACCCTGATAAAACAAGCATAGACGAATGGAAATAAACTAGAATATTCTTAATGAAAGTATCTTTTTTATACATTTTCTCCATTTTCTAAAAAGCTTATTTATATATAAAAGGTAACTTCCTATATTTAAATAAATAAAATTATAAAATTATTAATTCAAACATATTAAAATAAAATTATTACCTTTATTCAGTATTGTATAAAATTTTTCTGTTTCATCTAAATGATTCTTGAAAAAGATTTGAATTGTGTGTGACTTTGGAATTTTGTAATTTTTTTCTTTTAAACCCATCTAAGACGCCAGGTGCAAGTTAATCATAATTAATTTTGAATTACGAATAATCATTGTGTTATGACACACGGTCTTATTAGTGATTCATGCATGGCCCATTTTACTTAGTTATTACTTAGCCATTTACTTAGCACCGCCTTGCTGGACGCACAGACCCAGACACAGACCATACCCCAGCAGAATGAAGCACCTGCCATACTTCTGCTGAAGCACGTAATGCGGGGCTTTGGCCGTGGTTCCAAGCACCTGGGCGTCCCCACAGCTAACTTTCCTGAACAAGTAGTAGATAATCTTCCAGGTGATGTATCCACTGGTGTTTATTATGGTTGGACTAGTGTTGGAAGTGGAGATGTCTATAAGATGGTGGTGAGTATGGCATGGAACTCTTACTACAGGAACACAGAAAAGTCGGTGGAAACTCATATCATGTATACCTTCAAAGAGGACTTCTATGGGGAAGTCCTCAATGTGGCTATTGTTGGCTACCTTAGACCAGAAAATAACTTTTGACTCTTTAGGATCAGTTATTCCAGTAATTCAGGGCGATACTGAGGAAGATAAGAAGTGACTAGTTTTACCAGAACATTTGAAACTCAAGACAATTTCTTCCAAGTTCTTAAAAGCAAAATATTGAATGGCCACTGATGAAAAATCACCTTATGTATTCATTCACTGTTTTCTGGTATTTCACTGTTTATAACTGTCTAGTCTCATCTTGGTTATATTTTAAAAATCAAACATTTTCCTGCATCTGTGAATTAGTTTAAATAGTACAGTGTAGTTACCAGCTGTTAAATTAAATCCATTATGTCATAGCGCTAAAAAAAATTCATTTAAAAATGAAGATTTAAAATAACATAAATGTTAATTTAAATGTACCTCTAGAAAAGTGTTGTCTTACAATAGAAATGAAATGTATATAAATATCAATGAAAAGGCAAGTCACTAGATTGAGATGAGAACTATTCTTTTCCTGGTAAAGTACCAGCATGTATGTGCTTGTACAGTGTATACACATAAACAGAGAAGGCTTAATGCATTTATAATGCAAATGTAAATGTGTTAAATAGAAGTTTGATAGTTTATTATAAACCTAAGAGGAGAAATCCAGACTTTGTATTTTTTTGATATTTTGCTTATCAGTACATTGTTACAAACATGAAGACTGTGAAATTTTTTAGTCATTTTCCTTGCAGTCGCATCATTGTACCTTCTTCATTTTTGTCTAGAGTTGGTTCACTTCTAAGCAGTCTAGACTCTGCCTATCTTTTTTTTTTCCTTTTTTGAGACGGAATCTTCTCCTGTCGCCCAGGCTGGCGTGCAATGGCATGATCTTGGCTCACTGCAACCTCTGCCTCCCGAGTTCACGTGATTCCCCTGGGTTAGCTTCTCTAATAGCTGGGATTACAGACATGGTGCCATCACACCTGGCTAATTTTTTTGTATTTTTAGTAGAGACAGGGTTTCACTATGTTGACCAGGCTGGTTTCAAATTCCTGACCTCGTGATCTGCCCGCCTTGGCCTCCCAGAGTGCAGGGACTACAGGCATAAGCCACCGCGCCCGGCCCTGCCTATCGTTTATTTTGTTGGTTAAGACAGTAAAATCAGTGTTTTTTGAATCTGTAGGTTTCATTTTGTGTTAGATAACATTTCTTCTTTTTAAGAGTAGATAGTATTGTTCTTTAATTTTTTCTTGACTTTGGTTCTTTTTCCTTTTTAGGAAAATACAAAATAAGAGACTTCATCTTTAGATTTCCTCAAGACTTAAGTGTATTTACTGTTCATTTATATATACCAGTTTCTTAACACAACATGCTTATTTTCCCCCTAGTGAAACTAAGAGCTAATTAAACTTTGAAATAGGTAGAAAATTATTTATTTTAAATGTAATTATATGTTCCAGGGCAAATCTAAACTGGTGTAGTTGTATATATGCACAATGTAATTTAATGCTAATCTAAGGAGTGCGTGTAGCTTGAGGGAAAGGCATAAATAAACATTAGTTAAATAATTTTTCTTCCTACTAACTGTATTATTTTTGGCTACTTGCATCTTTTTGTTTATATTGGCAAAAAGTTGAAGTCTTTGGAAACTTTGGAAATTAACATTACAGATTGCTTTGGACCCCCTCAAACAGTATATTGCATCATTGTTCACTTTAGCAACAGATTTGGTGGTGATGGAGGGTTGGGGTAGAAGTATGTAGGGGTAATTTTAAAGATAATTCATTATACATTTTTTTTCTAATCTGCATAAATTAGTTATAATTGATTTTAATAATATAAAATATATTTTAAAATATCTGAAGCTGTTGGAGGAGAGCTAACCATATATAATTCAGTAGGATTGTGTTTTACTTTTTGATGTAGGAATTTATGGTAAACAATGCCATTTGTGGCTTTTTCATTGCTTTATCAAAATCTTAAGTTAGAAATTCTGTACTTGAAAGAAGACTCAATTTTCAGTGGCTTTATGAAGCAAAGTTGAAAACAAACATGGAAAAAGTAAAAACATTTGTGTCTTGTTTGCCATTAATTATATTCTCTTTAAGTGGGTGAAAGTTCTTTCATTCATATATATATATATATATATATATATATATATATATATATATTTTTTTTTTTTTTTTGAGACTGACTCTGGCTCTGTCGCCCAGGCTAGAGTGCAGTAGTGCGATCTTGGCTCACTGCAGCCTCCACCTCCCGAGTTCAAGTGATTCTCCTGCCTCAGCGTCCCAAGTAGCTGGGATTACAGGTGCCTACCACCACGCGCATCTACTTTTTGTATTTTTAGTAGAGATGGGGTTTCACTGTGTTGGCCAGGCTGGTCTTGAACTCCTAACCTCATGATCCACCCGCCTCGGCCTCCCAAAGTGCTGGGATTACAAGCGTGAGCCACCACGCCTGGCCGAAAGTTCTTTTATATTTTATTGTTACCCCTGCATCTTGTTAAATATCGATTGGTTTTGAGAATCAGGTAGTATGTTGTTTAGGGGTTACTTAATTGTGTACATTTTCCAAAGTTTTATATTGATTATAAGAAGTTACAGTAGTAAGTTGTAGTGGTATCATTATGATTAGTCTGAATGTTTTCAGGTCTTGAAATGTTGACTCAGTGATTTTTTTTTTTTAATCTAACAGTTCTTTAATGCAAAATCACATTTGTATTTCCATAGATAGTGGAGTAGGAGCAGGGATTGATTCGTATTATGAATATCTATTGAAAGCCTATGTCTTGCTTGGAGATGACAGTTTTCTGGAAAGGTTTAACACAGTAAGTTGATACAATTTTATATTAATTTTATAATCAATTTCATTTGAGTCCAGATTTTGATAGAAACTGCATTACCTGAATGACATTGTAAAAATAATTTTTAAAATGTGTAGTGGTTTTGTGTCAGTATTCCCTGATGATGTTGGACAGGGACAGTGTAAAAAGTGACATATATTCAAAAAAATTGGTTGATAAAGCAGTTTTATTTTCACCTTTTATCAGAAACTTTGCAGATCTGCCAATAAGTGATGTAATAAATTTTAGTTTTACCTAATCTTTGTACAAGGATAAGAATTATGAAAATATGTTACTAGTTAGCTTTTTCCTTTGGATTCCAATTCTTTTTGAAATCTTGGAATTTTGGCTTAGTCTTTGATTACACTGAGGATACAGGGCTTTGGAGACCTTAGAGAAACTAGTGAGTATTTATTTCAAAAGCAAGTCTTAAGACTGGCTCAGAATCACAGGCATATTTTTTGGGAAAAGTGGGAGGATTCTTAAACCCAGCTGAATCACCTTTTTAATTGAAGCAAACTGAAATTAATATAGCAAACTCATCAGTTATATCATTATATTCTTTTTAAAATAATCCACCATTTCTTTGCTCACCTATCAGTTCATCCATGTTATATGTATGAGATGGTATGACATGGTGATCACAAGTATGGGAGATGTGCTGGTTTAAATTCTGATTGTATCACCTACCGGTTTTGTGACTTTGGGCAAGTAACTGATACTATTTGCCTCTGTTTCTCATCTCCAGAGTGGGATACTAGTTCTATTTATAGGGTTATTGGGAGGATTAAATGAGTTAATGCATTCAAAGTGATTAGAGCAGTGCCTTTAACCTATGGCCAATACTCAATAATAGTGAGTACATAATAGGTAAATTTGCAGAAAAAAACTTTTTGTAAACATTTTAATAAGTCATTAATTGAATACTTGATAAAATTATCACATAGATTGTTTATTAGATTTAACAATAATTTCTTGAGGTGAATGGGGACAGATAATTATTTTTGTTGGCTTGTTATCACAACTCAACCTGTTGTCAAAGTTGAGAAATACTAGGAGAAGAAGACAAAAGAAGGGGAAAAGAAGACCATAAAAAGCCGAGATAGCAAACCATAAGAGTGGCAGCAGTGATTAGCTGCATTAGTTTAGATAGTAGTGAGCGCCAAAATACTGTTAGCCGAGAAGGGATCAAACTTCCAAGATACAGGAGAAAACACATTCTGTAATATAGAAGCTGATAGCTATATTCCAAGGGAACTTGCGAGCATCGGTGGGCTACAGACATACCAACCATGGGCTAACACCACAGGAGATAAAGATGTTCAGCTCCGTTTTTCTCAGAAGGCCCCATATTGCATATAGTCTTTAATAGTCTGAGTTAGAGGACATAAAGGAGTATATACATATTTTAGAAAGATCTCCATCTAAAATAATTTAAATGTTTATATAAATTGGTAATTAGTGAATGTATATATAAATTCTGGTTTAATTTCTATACAGTGCTACTTAATGTGGTTAGAGTGGTACCCCTTTTTTCATCTAACTTTCATGAACACATGTTGTGATCTTTTAGCACTATGATGCCATAATGAGGTACATTAGCCAGCCACCTCTTCTCCTTGACGTGCATATCCACAAACCAATGCTGAATGCTCGGACTTGGATGGATGCTTTGCTTGCCTTTTTCCCAGGCTTGCAGGTATAAAGAATTCTGTTTTCTTAATATGAACATAAGACAATGATGTTAATTAGGTGCATTTTTGATGTTTAAAACTGAACTATAAAACATAGTTGCAGTTCAAAATTGTATTGGTGTACATTTTTCTGTTTATGTAATGATTAGAGATAAAAATCAGCTCATATTTTATTAGATAATTTTATTGTTGTTGATTTCTAGGTGTTAAAGGGGGATATTAGACCTGCTATTGAAACTCATGAAATGTTGTATCAGGTGATTAAAAAACACAATTTTCTACCAGAGGTAAGCAAATAATTTTTTGAATAATCTTATACACACACACACACACACACACACACACACACACATACACACACATACACATATATACCATAAGTTGCTAATTTAAAGGTAGAAAATGGCATCTTCAAGTCTTGTTGGGTCTTTTCATTTTTTTCCTATTATATAGTTTATTTTTGGTTTGTACAGTATTATATATTTTTTTTTGCTTTTCTTTGTGTGTTAAGAGAAGTCTGATTTAAGGTAATGCTGACATTTTTAAAATTTTATGTAAAAAAATTTCCAGCTTAGTGCTTCTCAACTCTTCCTAACCTATGCCATTGTGATAGTCTGTCATTCTATCTCTTATATATACCTACCACCTAGGGAGATTTTGTCACTTTTTATTTTCTGACGCTTGTCTTATGAAAACTATATATATTAAATACACTTAGTTGTTCACACATGCCCCTTGGAAATGTAGAGAATGCCATCTCTTCCTCATGCTGATTGAGAATTATTCTTCCTGGTTTTTATATATTATATTAGTAATAAATATTCTTGCTAGCTTGATATGACAAGATTTTAATAGCATACTTTTTGGCTTTCCAGAAATGTACCATTAAAAATTTCCAAATGTGTGTATGGCCTTGTTCTATCCCTGCTTATTGACTACCCTCTGTGAGATATCTAAGCATTCCACCAACTTAGAATGGTTCCTAAAGTGTTTGTTTTGGAAAGTATAGTTTTATTAGCCTTCAGGTGAGTAGGACTGTGCATTGTAGAAAATTCATATCCATACAGAATAAACTGAGGTTTCAACTGATACATCTATGACAAATGAAGTTTTTCTTTAGTTCTCATAAAAGTTTTTGTTTGCTTTTATTTTTATTTTCTTTTAAAAACCAGTTGATTATGTTATTGAATAAATTCAAATAGAATAATTTTATTTATTTTTAAATAATTCCCTGTCTTAGTCCACAAATGATTTGAATCTGTTATAAAAGAAAATATAAGCTAAAATATGAAATATGTATGTTTGCACATTGCTGAAAGAGATTTTAAGTGTTCTTACCACAAAAAAAAGATAAGTATGTGAGACAATGCATATGTTAATGAGTTTGATTTAGCCATTTCATAGTGTATACATATATCAAACATCATGTCATATACCATAAATATATGTCACTTTTGTCAATTTAAAAAATTTAAAAAGAAATATGAGAACTAGGTAAGGAATAATTAAGAGGAAAGAATAGAAGGATAAAAAGAAAACACAATTATGTTGACCACCAGGACCTATGTAGTGACATTACTGAGTTTCATTACTGAGTTTTTCTGAGTTTGCTAATAGCCAGAATGATCATTTAAAAAGTAATCCATTTAACTGGTAAAAATAGCAGACTTTGCAAAATGAACTGTTATTTTAAGCAATGAAAATCGATGTTTTTGATGAAAACGTTATGATTGCTATTTTTATTCCTTTTACTTATTTATATATATTCTAGAACGACTTGTTTATTTAATCACATTTTTTATGCCTATTTGTGTGTTGTTTTGTTCAGGCATTTACCACAGATTTCAGAGTACACTGGGCTCAACATCCTTTAAGGCCAGAATTTGCAGAAAGTACCTACTTCTTATATAAAGTAAGAAAATATACCGCACTTTACTTTTCAGCCCCCATTCTCTGTTGCATCTCTCACTCTTTTATAATAGTAATTGGGTTTTCAGAGTCCCCTTTTAATGTTATAATGGTTGGATATATCATGGTTCTTATTCATCTAGTCCATACAATTATTGAATGATGCAAGAATTGACATGTAAGTTTTTTTTCTTTAAAAAATAATATGTAAACATTTCTTAAAATTCTGTGTTCTAGAATTGCTTTCTAAAACATGTCTCTTGCCTTTTCTCAATCAGGCAACCTTTCTGAGCATTAGAAATTTAATCTAAAAACTAAGGTTATATAGTTAAATTTTACAATTGTATATTTAAGAAATTCTGTAAAGCAGATTTATAGCTTTTTTTCAGAACTTAGTTCTATATAATATGCTCCAGTGCCTGATACAGTGCCTGGCACCTAGTAGGTACTCAATAAATATTTGATAAATGAATGGATATGTGGTAATATATAAGCTATGTATATATGTATACATATATTCTCCTTTTTAATAGGCTACAGGAGATCCTTACTACCTTGAAGTAGGGAAAACACTTATTGAAAATTTAAATAAATATGCTAGAGTGCCTTGCGGATTTGCTGCCATGAAGGACGTTCGTACTGGAAGTCATGAGGACAGGTAAAACAATTGCTACCATCCCCTTTCCTCAGGGTCACTCTGAAACAACACAAAATGCAACTACCATTTAGGATTCAAATAAGTTTAATTCTTTTACAAAGGATAGAAACCTTTGTTCATTGTGATTACTTTTTTAAACTGTTGGATAGACTAATCTTAATTTGTTTGAAAAGTTTATATTTTTATCATAGTGCTTGGCTTATAGTAGATGCTCAAATGATTTTTAAATGAATGAATGATGATTGTTAAATATCAGAACCTTGGTATTAGGACTAAAATGTTGCTTTCTTCTTCTTTGATAATAGTTTACTTTTTTTATTACATAAGGCATTAGAAATTACCAAGATGATGAATGATCTGGAATATGATTTGTGTTCAGCCAAGAATTCCTCAAAAGCTGTGTGTACTCTTACACCATTGCTGACTTGCAGGAGTGGGAAAGACCATTGGTAGTTTCTGTTTATTAGACACTGGATAGATGTAGATGGCATGTAGTATTCAAGCTATAAAAAGTGCTCCATATGAAATTCACAAGCATTCTGCTTATTCTAAGACCACTTATCTGGTTATCACATCTCTAAATGAATGCTAAAGCTTGTTTGTCCATTTGATTAGCAAAAGTTCATTCCAAAAATATTTGCTGAGGCCCCTTATGTGCCAGGGCTCTTACTAGTTTTTGAGGATTAAAGATAAGAAGATATGTCCTTTCTGTCTTTGAATCACTGAAGGCAGGCCAACAACCAGACTTTTAAAACATTGTATACATGTTATGAAACATATTAAAGGGGCATGAAACACAGGTTGGGATGTGATAGTCAACGAAGGGTTCCTGAAGGATTCTGTGCCCTCAAGGATAAGCAAGAAAGTTCCAGGCATCGAGACTGAAGACATGAGAAACACAGCACTCATCATCTACCCATTGAGTTGTCCGTCAGTTCTTCACTTTGTATTCAGAGTGGTTAATTATGCTTGGAATCTCCATCCCTAACCACAGTGAATGAGAAATGGTTAGGTTTCTGGAAGCAAGCATACAGATAATAGCAAAAAATAAAAGCAGATAACGTGTGTATTTGCCTGTAACATTTATTGACTATTTTCTGCACTTCAGACAGTCTTCTAAACATTTTATGTGTAACTAATTTGACCCTTACCACAGTCTTCTGAAGTGTACTATTATAGTCTTCATTTTAAAGGTGAAGAAACCAAGGTAAAGAGAAGTTAGGGAACTTGCCTAAGGTCACACAGTAGTAAGATTAAGTCAGAATTCTAATCTAGACAGATTGGCTCTTGACAAATGATGTTATACTGGCAATTCATTAAAAAACAATAATTAGGCACTTACTATAGGCCATGCACTGCACTTAAGTATGGGGTAAAAAGATAAAATAGAACCAGTCCCTGTGTTCCCATGACTTGTAGTTAGTGAATAAGATAGGTGTGTAAAGAAATAATCACAAGCATGTGATATATTCTAAAGTACAAAAGAGATAACAGGTTGAAGAATTACAGAGGAAGACATGATTTACTGTTTAGAGTTCCATTTTTCAAAGTGTAACATCCTTCTTTTTTTCCCCCCACCAAATATTCCTTTTATGACATTGTTTCTGGACCTCTTACCACTGACATTGCCCCATTCTGATAGTATTCCAGTATATACAATAACTTAAAATAGCATGTCCAGTATTAGCCATACTCAAGATGTGTCTGGCACAACAGCACAATAACTGTCTGGATTCAGGCAAAGGATCACTAATTTTCTCTGAGGTTGATGAGTTTCCGCCCTCTATCCACTTGAGGACCACTGCTTCATTGATTCACTGTTCCTCAGGGGATCATTGCGTCTCTCAGATGTGCTTAGCCAAACAAAAGGTTGAGAACTACCCTTCTTCATCATATTGTGTTATTAGATGTGCTTTAGATTTTTAGGAGCTTTGTTACAGTCAGCTCACAGTGAGCTTGTGATCAGCTAGCTTCACATACTAACTGTGTAGTCTGCTGGCAAATGTTCTCCACCCTGTTCTTGAGCAGCCAAGTTTTCTTATTTTAGTATAAACTTAGAATTTTTATACTTAACTCAGCAAAATTTCATTTTGTTTTGTTTTGTTTCTAGATTTTGGTCTAAGGGTTGAATCTCATTAGCAAAACTACCAGTTTTCAATGATCTATAGTTTAGATAAGCATGACTAACATTTTTTTCATCCAAATTGTTGGGAAGAATTTTGGTTGGACCACAACCAGTGCCTCATGGCATTGGACTTGAGAGCTTTCAGTTACATGCTCTTTGCATGCGGTTATTACCCTGTAGTTCTGCTAGCACTGTCAGTGTCCTCCAGCTCACCATCATCTGCACAGACACACACACACACTTTTCACAATGGAAATACCTGTATTTTCCTAATAATAGATAATTACTAAAAAGAATGTAAATGGCAAAAATAATAGGAAAATATTTGCTAAGACACTCTCCCCTACCTGCATACAGTTACCACTGTTAGCAATTTTATAAAGGCTTCCAGACCTTTTAATGCCTGTGTATTTTCATTTATGTATATGTTTATGATTTTAAAATACAAAATAGATCATATGATCTGATACTCTACTTGGTAGCTTTGCCCAATTCATACTGTAGTTATCTTACCATGCCTTGTTCTTTTCTAAATGTTTACAAATTGTTTAATTGTAAATTGTCTATATGGTATTTGCCTATTATCAATATCCTCCTCATCTGCCTACAGTTCTCAGGATAGCATTTGCTCATGTAATAACTGTTGGTCCTTCAGAAAAGGTTAAATTACGATAAATGTATTGCAGATTGACAGGAAAGTGTTTTTGTGTAGTCTAAAAAGAGTAATATCAAAATTAGCAAAAAATGTTTTGAAACATTACAGGTGAGTTTTTGTTCCAAAATAAAAAATTTTATATATGTAGGAAAAATGATAGCTGTAGTTTCAATCTCATGTGTATGCCAGGTGCTATGCTAAATAATTGACATTTATTATCTCATTTAGTCTTCACACCAAAGTCATGAGTGTATTTTTATATTCTTTATAACAATATTCTTCTGTTGAAGAAGAATTAACTGAAGAATAAACTGAAGCTCGTAGTCATTATATAATGTCCTCATGGTGACAGAACTAATTAGCAGAACATCTTTCTATTTCCAAAGCCCATGTTCCTTATCTCTGTGTTCTACTGCCTCTCCAGTTCATTCTTTAATCATGCTGTTTAAACTTGTATTTAACTTAGTAAACATTTATTGAGTGCCTACTATATGCCAGGAATTGTGCTTGGCCAGAGGTATGAAACTGTGCAACCTGTCCGGTAAACTAGAAGTTATTTATTACTGCCAAAACCTAGGATGCTTTGGGAAATAGTAAATTAAATTTGATGTTACTGTGACTCCATCTACCAGCTATGCTGTTTTCCTGACACTTTTAATTTAACTTTTCTTAAATTGTTGTTAAAACAGTATAATGTTAAATCATATGTAAAAAGACATGTAGTTTACTCTCTTTATTTCTCCACATCCCCTTCTTAACAGGTAAATAAATATTTAGAATGTTATAATTGTAGCCCATGTGACTTTGTATTGTACTTTTTTCATGTAACTTTACCTTTAAAGCCTTCTTTTTAAATCACTTAAATAGGTACATAATAAATTCCATAAATTTTTATGACCTTTTCCAGTTCTTTAGTTGAAGATTCTTATATGATTCTCATTAGTAAAATTCATCAGTTACCTCCCTGCTGTAGATTTTCTATAGAAGAAATGGAGAACTTTCCTTCATTGAAAGGCCTATGGAAAAATCTTGTCTGCATTATTGACAAGATTCAGTGTATCAGTGTGGTAAACAGTTCCTCCAGTCTTTTTCATTAACATGGAATATACTTGGAGTCATGGTTATTCTGCCCGCGGGAGATTGATAAATTCTGTAGTTCTTTGAACATCTAAATTGGTATAGATAGGATTATTAACCTTGACTCTATGGCTTTCATATAGTTGGCATTTAAATTATTTTTATCTATTTATATTTATTTGTGACTTTTTATTTTAGAATGGATTCTTTCTTCTTGGCTGAAATGTTTAAATATCTTTACTTGTTATTTGCTGATAAAGAAGACATTATTTTTGACATAGAAGATTACATCTTTACAACAGAAGCTCATCTGTTACCTCTTTGGCTATCTACTACAAATCAAAGCATCTCTAAGAAGAACACAGTGAGTTTTTAAATTAAATGTCTTATTCTCTTTTTTATTTCTATATGTTTTATTTTTCCAAGTGAAGAGTAATCCATGGCTAGAATATAATAAATATATGTATGATAAGAAACTAAATATATCATTTTCTTATTTTGTTTTCTTTTATTGCATCCTGTATATATATTTCATTAACTGTTTCCTTTTAAAAATTATGTTAAGTAAAATAATTATTTCTATTTATATAAATACATAAATGTTTTTATATTGTAGACCTCAGAATATACAGAACTGGATGACAGTAACTTTGATTGGACTTGTCCAAATACTCAGATCCTCTTCCCTAATGACCCATTGTATGCTCAAAGTATTCGTGAACCCTTGAAAAATGTGGTGGATAAGAGCTGTCCTAGAGGCATCATCAGAGTGTAAGATGTATTACTTTATATTTGCTAATATCAAAGTTGTTTCTGAATAAATGACAGAGAACTTAGGGATCATTAACAACAACCAAGAAGACATTCATGTAGGCCAAAAATGTTGAGGTATGTAGCCTATCACTGGTTAAAATAAAAATTATTAGTAAAGTTAGATAGTAAAGCTTGTTTTGTAGTAATATCTTTTTTATTATGGCACCTTTCAATATATCTTGTTTTATGAACTAAAATAATAGTGGGCAGCATGTAACAGTTTTTAATTTCTATAACTCATTTTTCATGGAATAGTTTCATCAAATATTTTCTGGCTGGACATGGTAGCTCATGCCTGTAATCCCAGGACTTTGGGAGGCCGAGGTGGGCGGATCACCTTGAGGTCAGGAGTTCGAGACCAGCCTGGCAAACATGGTGAAACTCCATCTCTACTAAAAATACAAAAAATCAGCTGGGCATGGTGGCAGGCGCCTGTAACCCAGCTACTTGGGAAGCTGAGGCAGGAGAATCGCTTGAATTGGGAGGTGGAGGTTGCAGTGAGCCGAGATCGTGCCATTGCACTCTAGCCTGGGCTGCAAGAGCGAAACTCCAACTCAAAAAAACAGAAAGATTTCCTTTTGTCTATAGTTTCTGCTTAGTGAAAATACAGGTATTTTGTTTGTTTTGATTTGATTTTTTGAGGGAGTACTTACTCTTTCTCGTTAAAATTGTTGGGCTTAATGAGTTCATTTTCTGACAAATAGTTATATTAGAAAGGCCATTGCAAGGATTTTTTTAAAAATTGTTTTTACATAAATGTGATTATTCACTGATGCAAGTATTGGTTTGATTTTAAAATATTGGGAGAAAAATCTGTGTGTTTAAAGGATAACATCAATAGTAACAAATCCCCAAGCAAACTTGTTCTGTACCTTTAAATAGAGTTCTGTTGACTAATACTGCCTTATGTAGATAATATATACTTTTATAACTAGAAAATGTTATATTTGAAAGTTGTACCACTTGTTAACCTAAATTACATGTAAGAAAATACTTGTTTCCAGTTATTCCAGTTTCACTAGTTCTAAAACTAGCAATTTTGCAAGTAACATTATTTTTATTTGGCATGTGTTTTTTGCTAGTTCTAACTCATGGTTTTGTAAGCCTTGCCTGTAATTACTTTTAGCAGAGAGGAGAGTTTCAGGAGTGGAGCTAAACCCCCTCTGAGAGCCAGAGATTTCATGGCCACTAACCCTGAGCATTTAGAAATCCTGAAGAAGATGGGGGTGAGTTTGATTCACCTCAAAGATGGGAGAGTCCAGTTGGTCCAACATGCAATCCAAGTAAGACATTGCTACACTAATTAGATACCGTCTCCGCCCTGCTTTCTTTGGTCGCATTAGCTTTAATAAGATACTGGCATTCAACTTTTTAAACACTTTAAATATATTGTTTAAAGTGAGAGAATGAGAATTTTAGGACTTGGAAGTATCTTGGAGAGTCATCTAATTCAACTCCTTTATGCTATAAAGCAATTAAATAAATCAGAGCTAGGTTGGGTAATTTGCTGAAGTTAATATAGTCAAATGTAGGTCTGTTTCTCAGTCCATTGGCTTTCCTCTATTACTTTTATTTACAACATAACTTCAAAAGCTAGTAATTAGTTTTAATATTCATATCTCTGTTTTACATCATTTTAGTTTCCAATTTTTAAAATTCTTTTTGACTTTTTCTCCTGGTCTTCTGTTATCCGTTCTGTAGGTCGCTTCTTCAACCCCTTCATTTTCCTGGTTTGTGGTTTGCTTAGGTCTTGCTTCTGCATATGAATCCTTCCATAAGTTGTACCAAAAGTATCATGGGAGATATTTTTCTTCTTTTTTTGGCTTGAGAGCTTTTGGCATTTTCATAGATAATTTATAAAAGTCATCTGATGCCAGTTGTGTCCTCCTCAGAATCAGATCCAATTAGGATCCCATCTCTTCCAGTGCAATCTGTGGTGTTCAGCAACCAGATTTCTTTAACAGCAGCTTGTAGCTTCTAAAGTAAACCTTCGCATTCAGTGTAGTGAAGTGCAACAATATACTGTAATCCAGCCAGGCAGATATTTGATACTGTAGGGCCTCTGAAGAAATCAGTAAGAAGACTTTTTAGTCTTCTATAATCTTCTGTTACATCAAAATCATCACCAGCAAATATTAGCATGGGTTTTGTTCCCTCAGGACGTTTACTGTTCTATTAATGTGTTTTAGAGAGATAAAATTCTCAATACCTGATTCAATCATACCCAGCACATGGTAGTCATACATATGACCTATGACTAGATTATTTGGCCACTTCTTGTTATGGGAGCCAAACATGAATAAAGAACAATCAGACTTATTTGAAAAGAATTCCAGTGATGTCTGATCTGAAAAGGTCTTGTAATATTTTCCTTTTATACAGTATACTGTATGGTTTTTTCAGTGCAGACACATCTTTAAGTACTTGTATCACTGTTGCATTTGCATTTCCCCCTTCAATCAGCATGGCATTTTTCATGTTTTCATTGAGTTTTGATTCTCTCTTCTCCAGGAATCTCTTGCCTCTTTTCGTTTTGGGCTTTGCAACTCGATCCAGAGCGAGGATTGCTCTCGCTTCCTGCAACTCTTAACTAGGTGAATGCACGTGCACCTGGCCTGAGTCTTAAGCATTTCAGTCATCATAGGCATTTATTTGTCTGTGCCTAGGAAAGATAACATGTCTTTTTGAGAAATTGTTACTGATTTTTACTTTAAAAGTTTTTATAACATAAAGTCTTTAAATTATTTACCTTATTAGTATATTGATTCTGAGAAAACCACAGTTTGCTGAGTAATTTTTAACCTAGAACCATATTCAGGTATCCCTTAATCTCAAATTCAGCCCTCACACAACTGCATCGCACCCTCAAGTTTTCATCTCATCCATATTCTTGTCACATGCTTCCTTCTTTTAAGAGTGTTCTTTTTCCTTATGTTTGATTTGCCCTCACTCCCAATAGTGGGAGTGTCATCTCTTGTGACATTGCTTTTACTTAGTCAGGCTGCCAGTGGCATAATTAACCACCAAATGGCCTCTTAATCCTTATATGATTTAACTTTTCAGTAACTATTGGCTGAACCCTTCATAAAACATTTTCCCTTCTTGGCTTCCAGGATATGTCAGCAACAAAGTTCTTCTTCTACTTCTCTGTTTATTGCTTTGTAGCTCTCCTTGGCCCAACCACTCAATGTAAACAGTTTCCAAGAATCTGGATGATAGTCTTTTCTCTATATACTCTTCTTCAGCGTTTCACCTATTTCTACAAGCTTAGTTATCATTTTTATACATACGACTTCTTAGATATGTATATGAATCCTGATTCCTAACTTTAATATTAAATTCAGCTTTCATCTACCTGTCATACATCTTGCTTCTCAATCTCAATCTGTCCAAACTTGAATTATTTCTTTCTTCTTTAGTCTTTCTGCCCTCACCTCAACCTGTGTTTCCTTCTTTGGTTCTCCATATCAGTAAAACCTACCATCATTCTCTAAGTTATCAAAGCTAGAAATTTCAGGACAGGTTTTAACTTTTCTCTGTCTCCCAGTTCCTCTCTATCCCTTTCCATCTTCTAACTCCTATCATGTCTTGTTGGTTTTTCCTGTAAAGTATAAGGAATCATCTTCTTTTTGCTATTATAGTCAGTTGTTCTTCAGTTCCTCTGTTAAGACTCAACTCAAATGTCATTCTAAATCTTTCCCAGGAACACACAAGCAGAATCAACTGTTCCTCTGTCTGTGCTCTTTTCCACTTTCCCACTTGAGTTTTATCCTAGCTAACTTTACATGTCTTTCTCCTCCAGACACAAAGTGCTTAAGGACTGTCTCTCCAGTGCCTAGGCAAGTGCTGAGATGGAATAAGTACTTGACACATAAGTTTTGAATAAAATTGAATCTGGTTGTTCACTATTTCAAGGAGGGAAAGTGTGGGTCAGGTATGAGGTTTATTTCTTCGGAGGGAAAGCCAGTGGGGAAAATAAGAAAAATGAACATTTGAGCACTTGGTAGAAGTTCAGTTCTCAATCTGAATCAAAAGTCATTTATAGAATAGCGAAAGTGACACTGATAAAAAATACAGATAAGTTATTTTCAGAAATATTATTTCTAAAAGTATTATTTTTGAGGACAAATAGGGTCATAAATACTTGGTGGTGATCTAAAGTGAAAGAAGTTTTAGAGTAGAATACTATAGTACAGTGTCTTTAGGAAGTCAAAAAATTAGTGGAAGTTTCCAGAAAGGAAGGATAAAATGAATCTGTTTTTTTCATAGGCTGCTAGTTCAATTGATGCTGAAGATGGGTTGAGGTTCATGCAGGAGATGATTGAATTGTCAAGTCAGCAACAAAAAGAACAGCAGCTGCCTCCACGAGCTGTACAAATTGTTTCCCACCCATTTTTTGGCAGGGTAGTATTGACTGCTGGACCAGCTCAATTTGGGTTGGATTTGTCTAAACATAAAGAGGTATGTATACTTAGAATACAGTTTTTGAAACTGAATTTAAAATATTAATTATTGCCTCATTTCTTAGTCTCTTCTCTAATTTAGTAGTTTTAATGTATTTTAAAAACTGAAATAGTCTCCTGGATTTAAGTAAAGTAAAAGCATATCTTGAAAACTTTTAGTCATAATTTACATATTTAACATGCTTATAGAATTTTAACCAAAATATTATTGAGGTTCTATCCAATTTCTTGGTCTATTTTCTAATTTAGCACCTTTAATTGATCTAAAAACTTTAGACTTTCTAAAAGCCACTAGGATCTTTCTTTGAACAAAAAGGTAACCCAGGAGCTTAATGTAGAAAAAAGCTAAAAGCACAGAAGCTAGTCCATCCTCTATAGTTATAATGTAGAAAACAAAGACTTACATAACTAAACAATTCACAAGTTCATCTAATTAATTGATTGCAGAGTTGGGTCCAGAGCCCAATTATCATGACAATCTAAAGCCAATCTTCTTTTCACTCTATTACTCCTAATTTAGCCTTTTTTCTCATGTGTATTTTAAACCATGTAGAAGCTGTATAGATTGATTCATTCAGCTGTCGATTGAGTGCCTACTGTAGTCTGCACTGCTTGCTATATCAGTTTACAAAACCAACGAAGATCCACACTCTTACGGAATTTACATTTTAGAAGAGTGAAGGATATTAAAACATCTTTATAGTAACGTCTTTAAAAAATCAGTTCCTTGATGGATTTAATTTTTCTGGGAAAAATAACTGCTTGGAGATTCATATAGACTAAGTCCATTTTTTTTTCCTCTTTCAGAAACTTTTCTGGTTACCAATGAACATTTCAAATTGGTTCCCAGCTATTGTAAATGTAGTGAATCTGCCTGTAGGTCCTAACTTTGCCACTTACTAACTTGTGTTAACATTGTGAGCAAATACATAAGCTGAGTCTCAGTTTCCCCATATGAGAAATGGAAATGTTGTTTGTATTGTTTTGCTCAGGGTCATTATAAGTATCAGATTTTGTAGTTTATGTAAAAATGCTCACTAGAAACATTGATTGAATAGTGTGATACGCAAAATGTTGAAAACAAAAATTTATGCTGAAATTAGTATTAGATATGTTATCATTAGAAAAGAAATGACTTATAGTGCTCTTAAAGCTCTAGATATTGAGGTTTAATGACTTGATTACCATTTGAGAAGATTGAAGTATTTAAGTTAGTTTGATTTCTGACAGACAAGAGGATTTGTTGCAAGCAGTAAACCATACAATGGTTGTTCAGAGCTTACTAACCCTGAGGCAGTGATGGGAAAAATCGCATTGATACAAAGAGGACAGTGCATGTTTGCAGAAAAGGCACGCAACATCCAGAATGCCGGAGCCATTGGTGGCATTGTTATTGGTAAGAAATCCTCCATGTCATTGTGTTGACTTAAGGGGAGATAATTTTTAGGATTTTTTTTCTTTTATTTTCTAAAATTTTATCAGAGTTTGTCATATTTTTTTTTTTACCTCACCTAGACAACATAAAGGATAGGTAATTCAATGACCCTTAATTTCTAGATATCTAACATCTTTTTTAAAAGTCTGGATTTGAGTTTCTCTATATTAACGTCAGTGAAAATACTTGGGGTTAGGTGTAAGGGTGAGGTAGGACTGAGTGGTAAAAACATTCAGTACCATGGATAAGAAAATGTGCCCATGAGATCCATCACCCCCAAAGGGTAAGAATTACACTGTGCCACCTCCAGTGGGGAGCCATTGAGAATTTCCATTACTCCATGAAGATGCAGGCTTTGGAGGCAGACACATGAGAGTATAGTTCCTGGCTCTACCACAGAATTGCAGTGTAACCTTGGCCCAGCTTCAGTTTTTTAATCTGTTTATTTAGTTGAATGTTTTTTGAGCTCCAGTGAAAGTGATAATAAATATCTTTTAGGTGATTGTAAGGTTTCAAGATAATATATATAAAAATTTCTTGGCAAAATAGCAGACATAGGATGAGTACTACTATAGCAGTATTTACAGTATTGTTAGCAGATCTTTATCCCCTTGGATCTTTTTCCACTGAAATAACAAATTACCTTTAAATCATCTTACCCATATGGATCAACCAGTGGGTTTTACTTTTTTATCTTTCATAGACAATCACTTATATCATGATAAACAGGCCATGACAATCAGGGTAAATATAAACTTTTCTGTTTTAAAGTAAATAGGAGTTTACATTCAGAAGGAACTGAAAGACCTGGGGTCATACACTGATTGTGAGTTCTTTCGTATAGCTTCTCTCACACGGAACTCCATTTTGGTTTTCTTTTTTTCCCTCTCTAATACTTCTGGTAAATAAAAAGACATTTAAAACAAATATTAGCACTTATTATGTTGATTTAATGAATGCATACATTTTATTAATAAACAGGAGAAATCCTGTTTAATAACTTAATTCAGCAGTTGGCAAACTACAAGACTATAGGCCAAATACAACTCACTGGCTGTTGTTGTAAAGGTTTTATTGGGACACTGTCATGCCAATTGGTTTGTGTCTTGTCTGTGACTGCTTTGAACTGCAGTGATGGAGATGAGTACTTACAGGAAAGAACTGCAAAGCTGAAATATTTATTCACCACCTAGCCAGTTACAGAAGAGATTCGCCGACCCCTGACTTACATCATCCTCTTTATTCTTGGGTATTTCCCACACTTAGATTAGTTTCATTGGAGAATTTAGTGTCTTAACCATCACTATCATTTGGAACATTTCCAATCAAGACATCAAAATAAAAATGTAAAGTGTAGAATATATACATTAACATTTAAAAATATTTCTTTATGTAATATTTTTGGTTTTTTATGTTTTTCAGTGAAGTCTAATTCTCATGATCTTCTATAATATGCAAGAGTTGTCAATTATTTTTTTTTCTGAGATGGAGTCTCGCTCTGTCACCCAGGCTGGAGTGCAGTGGTGCGATCTCGGCTCACTGCAACCTCTGCCTCCTGGGTTCAAGCAATTCTACCTGCCTCAGCCCGCCTCCACCCCTAGCTAATTTTTTTTTTTTTTTTTTTTTGTAGAGATGTGGTTTTGCCATGTTGGCCAGGCTGGTCTTGAATGCCTGACCTCAGGTGATCTGCCCGCGTCGGCCTCCCAAAGTGATGGGATTACAGGCGTGAGCCACTGCCCCGACCCCGTCAAATGTTTTGTTTTGTTTTGGTAGCTATTAGTTGGAAAATGCTATACTGAGTTCTTCAGATAAATAAGATAATGATGATCCTTCTCAGAATTTTTTTTTTTTTGAGACAGTTTTGCTCTGTCACCAGAGTTGGTGTGCAGTGGCATGATCTTGGCTCACTACAACTTCTCACCTCTAGGTTCAAGTGAGTCTCGTGCTTCAGCCTCCTGAGTAGCTGGGACTACAGGCATATGCCACCACTCCTGACTCATTTTTGTATTTTTAGTAGAGATGGGATTTCACTGTGTTGGCCAGGTTGGTCTCGAACTCCTGGCCTCAAGTGGTCTGCCTGCCTTGGCCTCCCAAAGTGCTGGAATTACAAGCATGAGCCACCATGACCAGCTGAAAATTGTAATTTTTAATGAGAAACTTTCTTGTGTTGACTTCTTTCTCCTAAGTTTTTTGTTTCTGACAACGCATTTTGTTTTTATTTGTTTTAATTGTATATAAATGAATAAATTAGGAATTAGCTGTTTTTTGTTCCAAGGGCTAGAAGTACAAATTAATGTAGAAATCATGTGGCTGCAGGAGATAATTAAGTTGGTTTAAGAAGAGAGGTTTGTTCACTATGCATAAATGGATTATTTTCATTGAATTCAACAGTAACAAATAGAACTAGGATTCACCAGGAGGTGGAAGTGGGAACTAAAAATCACCGGGATCTATGATAGCAAATGTTTTTCACTTTTCTCTCTATATTTCTATCTCTGGGTCCTTCTGAACTTTTGTTCCCTGCTTCTCTTTGCAATTCTGCTTCATTCTCCAGCTTTTCACCAGTCTGCTCTCTCTTTGTCCATCAGTTCCAAAATGGCCATTTTAGTTTGCAGCTTCAGCCTTAAGTCTGTGTCATTTAACTGGATTATTACCCCCTGCTAACTGAAACAGTCTTTCTGTGTGCCAGTTTCAGGTCCCCCGGAGAGACTCAGAGTCACGTAGCCATCTATTGTCTAATCAATTATTACTAAGAGGATGGGTCATACATTCTGCACTTAGCAGGAACTGTGAGAGCAAGTGCCCTGAGACAAGACAGACAGTTTCTTCCGGGAGACTGGCATGCCAGTTGGAGGTGACCATGATTGTTGTCTCCAGAAAAACAGCATATTACTAGTACTACTACTATTAGTAGTCCTACTACTATTATTTAACCAGTGCAAAATAGCAATACTGTTTAGTTCAGCTTAAAGAAGAAAAAGCACTATAGTCATAACTATTCTTTGTGTGCATTATATAAAAAAGAACTGTCCATATTTAGTTTGGTAAAGCAGTGTAATCATGCCACTAGTGGAAATTTTAAACAAAATTCATTCATACTTCTATCACTATACTCCAACTCATTGAATTTTTTCATTTCTAGGCTTTTCCATAAGCATATGAAATTTTTATAGTCATAATCATAGAATTCTGGATTCTGCTTTTTTAATGCATTATTATTCTGTGTGTCCTATCAAGTAGGTCATTATAATTTACTTCTAATGGTATACAGTTGTTTACAGTTATAACTAGTAAAATTCTTTGGGCATAGAGCTTTTTGCTTCTTTTGTATTATTTCCTTTGGATACATTTCTATGAGAATTAGTGGGTCTAAAAGTTGTGTTTGTTTTTATGGTTCTTGATGCATAAAATTAATTCTGTCAGTGTAAAAATCAGTAGCAACTGGTAGATAGATCTTTTTAATGGCTGGGTGTTTTGATGTTTGCTGTCTTTATTTTCTGGCTAGATGACAATGAGGGGAGCAGCAGTGATACTGCCCCTCTGTTCCAGATGGCAGGTGATGGAAAGGATACGGATGACATCAAGATCCCCATGCTGTTCTTATTCAGCAAAGAAGGAAGTATCATACTGGATGCCATCCGGGAGTATGAGGAGGTAGAAGTGCTCCTTTCTGATAAAGCAAAAGATCGAGGTAAGAGTAAAATACCATTTGTTTTTTTTATGCAACTTAGTATTGGTTTCGCTAGTTTGATAACAAGAATGAGTAACGCACAATTTTTTTGGGTTCACTGGTAAAAGTAAAATTTTTAGAAGATGATTTCAAAATTTATTTTTCTTTGGGAAATAAGAATAAAACATTTATTTTGCTTTGTTTTCTGAATTAGGATGTCTTTAGAAATGTATTTTTATGTGTAATTTGTAATTTTTGTCATGAGTCTGTTCAGTTGATAGAAATACAAGAGAGTACTTCTGGATGTTAAAGCCATTTTAACATCCAGAAATATTCACCATTTGATTTCATGGATACTACATCTTACATGTCTTTTATAAGGAATAAGAAGACATATATAGAAGGTTGTATACAATATAGATAGTAGTTGATCTCAATAGGCCACCTATAATCAAATGACTACTGTCTTGGTGAAGGCAATAGAAGTCTAGCAGCTTCTTCCCAATGAGATCTAGGTTTATCACATGGATATTTATAAGAGTTACAAGCGACTGTTTCTGAAAAACAAGATAGCGTGTCTTAATTTATGAGAGTAGGTAGTCCTCTCTAGACCAAAATATTTGTTAGTAATTTGAAATCTCTTTGAAACCCAAATTACTATGTAAATGCAAGGACTTACTAGTATTCTTACATAGTTTCACACCCAGGGATAGAGGAGAAATGAGGGAAGATGAACCTTTAGACACAGGCTGTGATCTTGCTTGTGGTAGCAGCCTTTCCTGTCTGATGGAGAGACCAGTAGAGAGAGCTGAAGTCCTCCCATACCCTTAAATACATGAAGTTGTATAATAGTACAGGGTTGTTATATTCCCTGGGGTGTTTGATAGATCTGTAGGAATCTGATTCAATTCAGTGTGACTTCCAAGTGGGACATTTTTCAAAAAAAAAGTTTGGTGATGATCATGCTAGCATAATCATGCTGGCCTAATTTTGGCTTCTTGTATTGCTTTATTCTTCTTTGAGATTTTTTGAAATGTCACTTACTTAAGAGCATTTATGTCAAGAGCAATGGAGTGAGTAGGATGTTTATATATAACAATGTATACATGGAAACAGAACAGAATACACAGGTTTTCTAATCTTAAATCCTCTGTATAATTGATTTGTTTTTTTCCTGGGGCCTTTTCTAAACTCAGATCTTCTTGCCTACATATATGCATTTAGGCACATCTAACATAGGCCAATTATTACTTCATGTAACTCTTTAATGCATTTGCTTTTTTTCCCCTTTATTTTGTGCTACCACTGGAATTTCAGCAGCAATATTAAAAGGTAAAATGATTCCAAGCTACATTATTAATAGTAGTAAGTATTTTGCATTAATAAACCTTAACTTATATATGTTATTATATGTACACACACACATACGTATATTATTTTGTTTCCGTGGATACCATGATATCTGTTGTAATGTAATTAGATTATTTTCATGTCTAGTCAGCTGTCACATAATAATAGATTTTAATTGATTCTGTCATAACAAATTCTAATAATTATACATCCCATATAATAGATGAATTCTATGTCTATGTCCATGTAAGAGTCAGTCTAACAAAGGCATTGTTGTTTTGGTATTTATTACTTTGATCACTTTTTATTAGAACACATTGTAAAATATTTAAGGTCTTGACTTGTTTTAAGAACTCGTGTGTGTGTGGTACGTAGGTTAGGACTACAGGCTATGGTAAAGCATGTGCTTCCTATACCAGAGAAAAGGCATGAGACATGATTAATTTTACCAGAAAAAAATATCTTGGTGAATAGTATCCCCTTAAGGACCTTGCATTAAAAGGACATTATTGAAAAGATATTTTTTGAAAAGTTTTGATAGTCTATAAATGTATTGAACTGTGATTGTTATAGAGTGATCTTTTGATAGAAGTATTGAAAAGCCCCCTTTTTGTGTAATAGCCCTTTAGAGAACTATACAGCAATATGAATTAGCAGCAAGATACAGCATAATTGTTAGTATTTATTAATGTAGCAGAAATGAGTGATAATAGTTTTATGAAATCAATAAATTTATTCACTTAGGATAGTATCCTAAGAAGCTACACAGTCTCTAGTGGTCATCATATGTCCTCTACCATTACCACACACATCACTGTTTCTCCCCTGCATCAGAATCAACCTATATACTTGTTAAAAGTGTTGGCTTCTGAGTCCTGCTCCAAATATTGAATCAGACTTTCTGAGTGCTGGGAACCAGAGTCTGAAACTTCGGACAAACATCCTAGGTGGTTGTGTTGTAGCTGCTTCCTCAGCTGCACCGAGAAATACTGAACGGGATTCAGAAAGCACCCCTTTTCTGTCTCCCAACTATGTATCTGGCCGTATTGTACCATCACGGGTACTAGTTAATGGATTATATAAGTACACTAAATAATAACATCCTTAAAATCTCAACAATAAAATGTTCTCCAGATTGCCTTTTCTAGAAATGTCATTCCACAGATACATATTTTTCCCTATGAAGTCACACAGTGCTGATTTAGCAGTCCTTTTCATATGTTAATACAGAAAATAGAAGCCCTAAAAAGCCTTCACTCCTGTCTTCTTACTCTGATAAGTCCATGCCATTAGTATAGACATATCTGAAACTGTTCTGCTAGCAGAAATTTTCTGGTTATCTTATTACACATTCTTCTGTAGAAGCTAAAAAGCGTTAGCATTTGTATCAAGTGCTGTTGCTTCCTTAGGTCAAACCTGTGACACCTCTGAAAGTTAAGCTATCCAGTCTATTGTTGAACAGAATTTTCCATATCGTACCTCTCAGCATTTCATTTTTGCAGAATTTCAGTTCATAAAGGTACTTAAATATTCCAACCCTGTGCCTACAAACAAAAGGCAATGTATTGTTACCTTTAGGTCCAAATTGAAGTAGTTTACAATTAAGAGTAAATTTCCTTTTTTCGATAGTATTTCTCACGGGGAAGAAACATCAGCATTTTTAAGTTCCAATACATTGTCATGCTTGCAACTTAGTGTGAGCCTGTAGTGCCTTAAGGGCTCTAGACAGATGTTTTCAGGCTGCTCTATTTGTGTCTATCTGGTAAAGAGAGAAAATGGGAGAAAGAAAAAGAAAGTTCCATTCTTTGCACTGCTCTGATTTAAGTCAGGCAGGGCCACTTTTCCTGATTATCCCCCACTGAACTTGATTGGGGTGAATGTTCTACAGCTGAACCGTAGACCTTAACGTTGCTGCTGGAAAGGATTTGATCCCAAGGAGAAAAATCTAGTACATATGCAGATGAACTCTACCTGGAGAGAAACATCTGAAACATTCTTCTTAGCAGAGTTGATACTTAACCTCCCCTTCTCCATCCAAGACATGTTTTCTCATGCATTTTCACATTTGCACCATCTCTTCCCTTTTTCTGGAAGTTCCCAATCAATCCCTATCCCCTTCCTTATGGCCCTTTTCCTCTTTGAGAACATTTAGACATCCTAAATTTCAAATGCCAACTTCTTTAGGAAATTTTCTGTTATTCTCCTAGGTAAAATTTAAGGTTTTTGTTCTGTTTTGTTTTGTTTTGAGACACAGTCTTGCTCTGTTGCCCAAGATGGAGTGCAGTGGCATGATCTTGGCTCAACTGCAACCCCAGGTTCAAGCAATTCTTCCGCCTCAGTCTCCTGAGTAGCTGGGATTACAGGCACACGCTACCATGCTTGGCTAATTTTTGTATTTTTAGTAGAGACAGGGTTTCACCATGTTGGTCAAGCTGATTTTGAACTCCCAACCTCATGATCCACCTGCCTTGGCCTCCCAAAGTGCTGGGATTACAGGCGTGAGCCATTGGTGCCTGCCAAGGGTGTCTTTTTAATACAGTTCTACTATGATACTTACATAGTTCTTTGCCTGCTTCTCCTCTCTATATTCCTTGCTTTTAGTAAACATTTAATGTACAGATGAATGAATGAATGAATGAATGAATGGTTGTACAACATCTAATCTCTAAGTCTTTGCCAAAGTTCACTTCCTGTTTTATTATTAAAACATACTGATTTTCTTTTCTCTGTATTTTGAGATTTTCTCCATTATTTTTTCTTGTGTTTCTGATGTACCATTCCTGAATTTAATATTGTGGTTGTTATGTTCTTAGGTCTTTGATCGCACATACTGATGAAAACAGGCACCTTAGGATCAAGATTTATAGCAGTGTGGCAGATTTTAACTCTTCTTTTTGTAGTTTTCTAACATTTTTAGTAGTTCTATAGTTCCTTCAACTTGCAAAAACTAAAATATTTTCTTCTATGGGTATCTTCAAAGTTCTCTCTCTGTCTCCCTCTCTCTCTCTCTCATTTCTAAATATATGTAGCGTTCAATAACTTGCTTTTTATAGCTAAAGCTATATTAAAGACATTCCTCCAAGCTAGTAGGATAGCATAATTTATTATTTTGAAAGCTACATTACATTTTGTATTGTGACTGTACCATAATTTATTTAACCATGTCAGTATTAGGCATCCAAATTGTTTCCAGGTTTTTTGTTTTGCCACTGTATACAATGGTGTAGGTAACATTCTTGTACATATCTTCTTACATATGCATACTTTTACTTTTCTAGAATTTTGAGGTTTACCAAAATGGAATGGTGGCGGAAAGGATATGGGTCTTTTAGCTTTAATAGATGTTGCAAGTTGCATTCCAAAAAAGATTGTAGCATTTCACATCCCTTCCAGCAAGATATGAGAGTGTATGTTTCTTCCTAATTTTAGTCAGCATATTTCCCTTTATAGGTAAACTTTTTGTTTTTTCTCTTTTTGGATTGCCTAGTCATATGTTTAGCCTTCTTTAAGTAAGATTGTGTGCCTTTTCTAGGTATTTTATAGGATCTCTCTATTGGTGTATGTGCATTTCTTTTCCTGTATTTACATACATACACATAAAGAAATAGAAGTTCTATGTATTATCTAGAAGACAAACACACACATAGAGACAGAGAGGTTACACACACACACACACACACACACACACACACACACACGGACATCCACACACACACAATTTTCCCAACACGTCATCTTTTCACTTTGTTTTTGTAACTTTCATAACGTTTTTATGTAATCAGAAATAATTAATTCCTTTAAGACCCCTGGATCTCCCTTCTTACTTCAGAAGATCACTCCATCCTGTTCTTACATAATATTTTCCTAAATTCTTTTGGCATTTTTTAACCATTTTTTACATATTAGTCTCTAAATCATATGGAATTTTAAAATATAAGTCTTTCTTTCCAATTGAGTTGTCAGTTACTAAATACCATTCATGAAGCAAACGCTTCACCTCTCCTTCAGCTAAACTGTCATGTTTGCTGTATAACAAATATTCTGGCATAATTGGATCTGCTTCTAGACTTGCCTGAAGCAAGTCTAATCTGTTTATTTTTGTGTCAATAATACAACAGTTTGCTTTTTGAGTAAATTTTCTTATCTGATAGGGCAAGTCCCCCTCACTGATTCTTCTTAGAATTTCTTGACTTTTCTTTGACATATGCTGTTCTATAGAAACTTTAATTGTATCTGATTCTAAAATGGAAACAAAAAGTACAAATGAGATTCATTTAGAAATTATATAATTGCATACTTTACATATAAATTAGGAAAACGTTAAATATTAAGACTTTTCATTTAGGAATATACCTGTAAATTTAATCAAATCTTGTTTTAGGTTCTCATGATTTTATAGTATACGGGTCTTACACCTTTTATAATAAATCTAATTCTGTGTTTTGTAACTTTTATTACGAAAAGGTTTAATGATTATATTTTTAGCTAGTTATTGCTACTACCAAGGAGTTACTGCTGTTTGCATAGTCTCCTTATGAAATTCATTTGTCAATTTTAATATTTTTTTCATTGGAGTTGCTTTGATAGTATACGATCACAATTTGAAAATACAAATAATTTGATCTTTTTCTGTATTTACATTGATTATTCTACTTTCTTACCCAATTGCATTAGCTAGATTTCCAAAATAATGTTGTATATGTAACCCTGGGAGAGTGTTTGATCACAGGCACAATCTTCATTACCAGGTAACCTTTTCCTCTTCTTCTAATCTGGAATAATAGAATCTAGAAGGAGACTTTGAGATTTTTTTTTTTCCCGAGGCAGAGTCTTGCTCTGTCACCCAGACTGGAATGCAGTGGCACGATCTCGGCTCACTGCAATCTCTGCCTCCCGGATTCAAGTGATTTTCCTGCCTCAGCCTCCTGAGTAGCTGGGATTACAGGCATGTGCCTCGGCCTCTCAAAGAGCTGGGATTACAGGTGTGAACCACTGCGCCTGGTTGGAGGTTTTTCTTTTTGTTCTCTCTTGAATTTAGGGAACCTAGGATAAATAAACAGTCAGTAGCCAGCTACCTTCGTCTTTCTTTGGTCCCATCATTTGTTCCCTAATTGCCTAATTAAATTGGACCTTTTTCACAGCTTAGAAGACAGAGATTGTGTGGAACTCCTCAATTCACCTCTCAACCCCCCTCCCCCCAAAAAACCCTAAGAATGTAAACTTTCAGAGTCAGGTAATCCGACCTAATCAGGGTGAATATATGTGTGTTGTAGGGGCAGAAAGGGGGAATCCCTTTCTTCTCCATCATAAAGGGTTACAGCTGACAACTGTGTTTAAAAAAAAAACAGGTTAACAAGAGAAAGCATAATAATTATGTGTACATGTGTGCACAGGAGCCATACAAAATATGAAAGGGGACAGGTGGTTGAGCTTAAACATCCTCTTCTTCGGGGAGAGGAATACAAGAGAATGAATAGGCCCAATGCTCAATGACTGGTAAACGATTCTCTTTACATATTGTCCAGAGAAAGTCCCCAGTTAATCTCTTGGAGCTGTCCCCAGAAGAAAAGTCTGTTTGGGTATGGTAAGGACTCCAGCAAGTCTCTACTCTTCTCTGATGGCTTCATTTATTTATTTATTTATTTTTTGAGACAGAGTTTCACTCTGTCACTCAGGCTGGAATGCAGTGGTGCGATCTTGGCTCACTGCAACCTCTGTCTCCCGGAGTCAAGCAATTCTCCTGCCTCAGCCTCCCAAGTAGCTGGGGTTACAGGCATCCACCACCATGCCTGGCTAATTTTTTGTATTTTTTGTAAAAACAGGGTTTCACCGTGTTGGCCAGGCTTGTCTTGAACTCCAGACCTCAGGTGATCTGCCCACCTCAGCCTCCCAAAGTTCTGGGATTACAGGCATGAACTACTGCACTTGGCCTTTGATGGCTCAGTTTTTTTCTGCTTGATGAGAGTACTAGGGAGGGATTCTTGAGACAACTGCATTTCTTTTGTAAAGAAGCTTCCTTTGATAAGAAAATTCTAGAAAGAGTCTCGCCAGTTGCTTCCAGAAAGAGGATCATAGAGACAGGGAGGCAGGGGAGGCAGGGGAAGATCAGAGACAAATTTTGGTTCTGAGGCTTATTTCTGAGGCCTTCCAGTTTTCCAAGCATTCATCATGCTGAAGCACCATATTTTGGGGAATTGTTTTCTCTGTCTCAACAGTGCCCACCCATACCTTCCTGCATGTCTACATTTCCTTTGGTTTTTCTGTTTTTTAAATAAATCATCTGCCCTCCCTTCTTTGACTATTATCTCTACTTGTATTTTAAATCTCAGCTCAAGTGTCACTTTCTGAAGGAACCTCTCAAATCACTTTACAATTGTCCCTCTGTATCTGTGGGTTCTGCCCCCATGGATTCAACCAACTGTGGATAGGAAATATTCAAGAAGGAAAAGTCCGTATATTGAACATACACGGACTTTTTTTCTTGTCATTATTCTCCAAACAATGCAGTACACCAATGATTTGCCTAACATTTACGTTGTATTAGGTATTATAAGTAATCTAGAGATTATTTAAAGTATATGGGAGGATGTGTGTCGGTTATATGCAAATACTGTGTCTTTTTACATAAGGAATTTGACCATCCAGCATCCTTATCTCTCTTTCATAACATGTCACAGTTGAGTTTTCTATTTATTTTCTGTGATGATTTGCATAATAAATATCTTTTTCCCGCATTGGACTGTAAGACCCATAAGGGCAGGTATAGCATTTGGTATTGCTCCTCATTTTATCCCTAGCACTGTGCAGAATGATCACTTGGAAGACATTTGCTGGCCAGCTGCCTCCCAGAGGCAGAGACTGAACAGGATGTAGCATTTGGGCGTCAGTGCCATTTTAAGCACTTTCTTATAGGAACCCCAAATAAAATGCCTCTATTGGCTTCATTGTATATTCATTATAAGAGGTTTAACCCACACTTCAGCCTTCCAGTGGATTTTAGAATGACTGTATCTTATAATTCATATGCCTACAATAATAGAATTTTGTAAATAATCTCAGTTCTTGTCTTGTGAAAATATTTTGGATCAATCAGTCATTCAGAAAAATCTGTGTTATCTGCATCTTTATGGCTTACTGAGTAGGAAGTTCACTTTTCAAAGCAATGTTATTTTAAAATATAGCAATGATATATGCTCTTTAAAATGGATTCCATTTGATATGTTCTCATGTGTAAGCTTAAGGTATCTAACAAATTTTAGCCATACATTGCAAATCTCTATATATTTTAGTATTATTATTGGTTAGTGTACTTCTCGGCTTACTAACGTCCACTGAAGTTAGTCTTAGTTATTGTCATTCCTTCCAATTTGGAAAAACGTTTATTTTGTAATACTGACAGTTTTGCACAGTGAATATATAGGAAAATGTGAATGCATAAAGACAGTCTTCATTTCATTGCTGATGTTCACCTTCTGCATTAACATGATTCACTTTAACTTTTTATATCATCTTCTTGCAAAAACCAACATGCTTTGGAAAGTGTAATAGTACCTTTTTTTTAGAGAGGTAGCTTGAGGTTTTTTTCTTTCTTATGCAGATCCTGAAATGGAAAATGAAGAACAATCATCCCCTGAAAATGATTCTCAGAATCAGAGTGCTGAACAGGTTTCATCAAGTTCTCAGGAGGTTGATTTGGTTAATCAAGAGTCTTCTGAGGAAAATTCTCTAAACTCTCACCCAGAATCATTATCTCCAGCAGATATGGACAATGCTGCAAGCATTTCCCCTTCTGAACAGACTTCTAATCCCACAGAAAACCATGAGACTACAAATCTTAATGGTGAATGTACAGATTTAGATAACCAGCTTCAAGAACAATCAGAAACTGAGGAAGATTCCAATCCTAATGTTAGCTGGGGTAAAAAGGTCCAGCCTATAGACTCCATATTAGCAGACTGGAATGAAGATATAGAAGCATTTGAAATGATGGAGAAGGATGAGCTATGACTTGCTAAACAATCTGTTGGTAGGTATTTAAAAAGAGAAGGTAAATGTGTATGGTTAATAGACACCCTAATACTAAGCAGGCTCTCTAATGGGAGGCTTTAAGTATGGTGAGAACAACCACGTTCTGACTGGCGTAGTTATCATAGGAATCTGGAGCATGCTGTGTTAGAAATGACCTTGTTTAAAACTGTCCCATCAAAAATGGAAATCCACAATTCCCCTTCAAATGCAGCACTGTACCACCCTGCAACACCTCAGGCCAGGCAAAGGTTACTGAGCATTCCTGGGAACCAGATTTCTGTAGTCTGTGGAGAGACGAAACAAAATTCAGTTGATGGTGGAGTGGGGAATAGGAGTTTGGATAGTCTTCTCATTAAAGGAAGCTCGCCTTTCTTGGTTTTGGGGTTAGAGGCTCTTTTGGAAAGATGCATATGAGTATTGTGGCATTCTGATTATGCTGCCTTCACAAACCACTCTTAAGTGACCTAAGTGGTTATGAAGCAAATACATTTATGGTGAAAACAGTCTTTGCTCATCGCTTTCACTTGTTTCATTTAGTGGCAAATGATCAAGATGACTTGATTTTTTTTTGTTCCCTCTTAACAGTGTCCTTTTTATTTAAACCAAAGGTGAAGCCAGTGTACTTTCTCAGTGACTTCTCTGCATAAAGAGTAATCAGTGGGACCAGGTAAAAAGGTCATATAATATATTGTGGAGATTGCTTACTTAAGAGTTCTGAAAAATGGAGCAAGGGAGAAACTATAGTGTTGCAATAAGAACCTCCCATTGGGCCTTCCATAGGGAAAGCCGTGACTACTCTGAAATGGAACCTAGCATGATATCCTTGTAAGGTAGTTTATAAATCTTTTCCAGTTCATTTCTCATAGAGGTGGTTACCTCTAGCCATCAGCCTTACTCCATCCCATGTTTGGTATGCAATTTGAGCCACAAGGCTCGTATCGCCAACAGCTATATACATTTTGTTCCATTTTTCTGTCTTACAGAGCCATGATAAAACTGTAGTTAGTGTTTTAAAATTCCTGGAGTAACTACTGTTTTTCTCCTTTGAAACTTAGGTTTCTAAAGTTGCACCTAAGGAGTCTGTCACATTTTCTGTTGAATCATGGTTTTTGTTTTTGACAGATATTCCTTCTGATATGGACTTGAAAATTAGTCTACAGTGACCTGTGTTTAAAAAAAAAAAAAAGTACAGTAGCAAGTACCTATAGCCATATAGCTTAATGAGAATTCCCCCACCCCCTTCTTTTTGTTGTTGTAGTCTGGTGCTGGCCACATTTAAGTTTTAAAAATGTTTAAATTTTGTTGTTGACGTCTGTAGACAGCCCTGTAGTTGAAATCATGGCTTTATTCATTTTATTTATTTTTTTAAACTTGCCTGAATCAGTTCTAAAGGAGTATTTGAGAGACGTAATTTTTTTCTCTTTTCCATGACATTACACAATAACCTTTCCTTAAAACACAGTTGTGAGATACTGATGAGCTATAAGTGGAGCTGTTAAAAACAGCAGTGCTGTATTGTAGTTATGTATATTCGTGTACAGTATGTCTTAGATCCCAGGTAAACAGATTCTTTTCTGCGAGGATAAATACCTGCATTCAGATATTCCAGCTAAACATAATTGAGTCAGGGAGTAGTAAATCTAATAGAGAATTCACTTTGGGGAGGGGGAAAAAGAATAGTATACAAGACCCTTATTGGCTCTTAATTATACCTGAAACCAAAATGGATAATTTTAGTCTCTCTGCATGTGAGATTTGGTGTAACAAGATAGAACCATAATATATATAGTATATGGAAGGATAGACATAGTACTTTGTTCATTTTTGCAAAGCTGCCAAAATAGCTGAAGCTTAATTACTTGACTTGCCTTGATTTATAGGACTGGGGCTTGGAGAAAATGAACAGATGTTCCTCTAAGACATTGATTATAGAAGCCTTATATACCTGGATTTGATTTTGTATTTGTAGCTGAAAGCCATTGTTGTCTAAATCTAACTTTTCTAAGTTACCAAAACAACATAATTTCTTTTCCAACAAGGAGAACTGTATGGCACGGATTGTGTGACATACTTGGAAAGCCCGCTTACTGCCGACTCTCTTCCTTTGGCCATTAGAGGGAGTTGTTGCCCTTCATTGACGTTTAGAAGCAAATTGTTCACTTGTTAAGAAAAGTAAATCCTTAAAAAAAAAAAAAGGAAAAAATTTAACCAATTTTTCTTAATACCCTGAAGGAATGACACTCAGTTTTTCCCTAGTTAAGAAAAGAGGACATAATGTTCAGTTTAAAAACACTGATGTTGTAATTCTTTCTACATTCAGTTACTTACTTGACATACTGCCACAGAGTCGTTCTTGAGTTCATTAAAAATTCCAAAGGCATTAGTTTTTGTTTTTGTTTTTTTTTAATGTTTTGTTTTTCAGTTACCTTTTATAGACATTTTAGTAACTTGCTAAAGATTCAGGGGATTCTGTGAAACCCCGAATTTAGAAACATCTGGTCTACCTCAGTTAAATGTTGACTGCTTCGAAATAGAGCTGAAGTGATCACCACAGCCATAAAATTGTTTGACTAAGAAAGATTTATATAATGTTTACAAATCTGGAATCAAGTAAGGATTTTAGCTGAAAGTGAACAGATAGTAGAGCAAGTATTTAATTCAGGTATTTTCAAGTTTTAAAACTTGTTTACCTACTAAAAATAAAATAGCTAGAGTTTTTTTCTGCATACAAAAGTCCATCGAAATGAGATACCCTTATTTGTAGTACTTTTCCCATAAAGTTTTAAGCGTAAAAGAATTGTAATTTACTAGATATGTTTGGTATGGGATATTTTGTTGGGTAGGTTTTCTTTTCTTAAATTGTAATAGGCTTCCAGAAAGAGGATAGTTGTTTCAGAGCAAATTAACTTTTGCCATTATACTTCTCCCTTTTTCTTTATGGTATTAGTAAAATGAAAAATTGTACACTCTCTGATTTTAGCTTCACTAATATAATTACTCTCTCAAGAAGTTTTAAAAAGTTACCATCACACAACCTTTTTATAGTAAAGCCAGCATTTGTTCTCTCACCAGACCCCATGCCAAATTCATCATGAAGAAAGCTCAGCATAAGTAATTCAAATACTGCTTATAATTTTAGAGGGGGGTAGAATTTAGTAAATATTCCAGCCGGTCGTTTTATGCACAAGGCTTCAGTCAGAACATAGGAAAAAAAAAAACATTCTGTGAATGAAATATTGTATGTTCAGATTTTATAAAAGACATTTTTAAAAGCCCAATTTACAGCCGTATATTTTCTTATGATGTAATTTATGAAAAAGATGTCTGTACTAACAGGTGCTGTAACACTACTGTTGTTGGATTTTATTGTTTGGTGATAAATGTATACAATATTTCTAAGGGAAACTATGTACTGTGATGTAAAAGTCTGGGCAAAATGTATATAATCCTGTATATAATTGTGTATTTGATTATAATTACTGATTGTAAAGATTTAATAAATATGTAAATATTCTGGTTTAGTTTTAATTTGAATTTTTAGAATTACTGTGCATATCTTTATACTTTTGTGTCTTAATGTTTACCACTCTGTTTTCCTTTTTTTTTTTTAACCTTTTATTTTATTCTCAGGGGAGTTAATTCTGGGAACATCTTGGCTGTAAAAACCCAGGCTTGTGGGCTAAAGTAAGGATTTTGGACCTTGTTCTAAGGATAACATAAGAAATCAATGAAGGGTTTTAAACACGTCAGTAGCATGCAGAAAGGTAATGGTAAGTGAGTAAAACTCTAGAATTGTATACAAAGTATGATCCAGTGCTTGTTCACTCTCTCCATACACACACACACACACAACGACATTGACTCATTTATTCAACAAAGACGATGTGCATGCATGCCTTCTGTATGCCAGATGCTATTATGGGACCTGGGGTGGTTGTAGTGGACAAATGGATAAAATGTAGTAAAGAGGATAGAAAATAAAGTGATAAAAAGGACAATGAGATTATGAAACCAAAGAAACACGCTGGCTCAATTAAACAGGTGAGCATGTGAGGGTGGATGTGGGAAAAAGAGAAGGCTCCTGGAGAGTTCTAGTCATGGCACCAAGGGTCTGGGAGAGGGCAGTTGACATTTTCTCAACCTTTATTATGCATAACAGAAGTCACATGTATCCCATAAGTATGAAAATATTGTGTATCGATACAAGAAAAAGATCACAATTCCAACCTCAAACTGGAGCCAGACTGCTGAGCTTCAATCCCAACTACTTTGACCTTGAAACAGCTCCCTCAGTTTCCTCATCTGTGAAGTGGGCATAAAAATAGAAGCTGCTTCAAAGGATGGCTGTATTGAAAGCAGGTGGCTCACTGCCACACTTGCTGTGGGAACGCAACACAATAGCTACCATCGGTGATTGTATAAAGTGCCGCATGCAAATATGTTTTCAGTCCCCTCCTTCCACCGTCCCTTCGGATTGCTGTCCCTGAGTTGCGCGTGTGAGTTCTGTGCTAATGAGCTCTGGGTCGCTGCCTGCGGCAGTTTGGGCTCAGTGATGTATCCTTCAACTTCTGATAGGTCCGGGTAGAGATGCAGGAAGAGTATCCACCTGCTGAAAACGACTTATTTGTCTCATTCTCTCAAAAGATGGCAGAAAAAGAGCCCTTGAAACAATAATGAGCTTTCAGAAGCCAGGCGTTTGGGGGAGAAATGATCAAGGAGTGGCCTGGATTGCTTTTCTGTGACTGGAGTAAGAAATTGACTCAGCACGAGACAAAGTGCACACAAGGGAGGGCATGTCCTCAGTACATCAGCCTGTTCTCATGGTCACCATCCCGAGAATCCCCAGGAGCAGGCCAGCCAAGCAGGGATGCCAGCCAGCCCTCCGGCGCAGGGCCTCCAGCTGCCTCCCAATAGCGCTGGCAGAGATGGACAAGGCGACAGCCCAGGCGGCTGGAGGAGAACTGCCACCAGAGAAAATGTGTGCTTCAGAGTGTGTGGTACACCCAGAGCCAGAGGGACGAGGCTGCAAAGTGCCAGTGTCTTTGCACAATCTCCAGAAACCAGAAAAAGCTCAAAATTGTCAGGCTTATGGGAACAGAGGTAAAGAGGACTTTGAATAGAAACAAGACAATTATTCCAATAAAGTGCTGGCTTCACAAGAAACACAAAGCTGCTCTCCTGAAAATTCCAACCTCACCATCAAAAATGGACATTGCACAACTCATCCTTCTGGAACAAGTGGGATAGAGCATCTCCCTGGCGTAGGCTTGGACCACACAGAGCCTTGTAGATTCAGAGTAGGGCATCATTTTTTCTTGGTTCTTGAGGCCTGCATCTTGTTGCTGAGGCTGCGGTAGGAGAATCTTTTGATCCCGGCAGGCAGAGATTACAGTGAGTCAAGATCACGCCCTTGCACTTCAGCCTGGGTGACAGAGTCGGATTCCATCTTAATTTAAAAAAAAATGGGATTTGACTTTTTGCTTTTGGGTTGCTTGTATATTTGGATATTAAACCCTTGTCAGATGAACAGCTTGCAAATATTTTCTCCGCTTCTATAGACTGTCTTTTCACCTTGTTGATTGATTTGTTGACTGTGCAGAGCTTTTTAGTTTGATACAATCCCACTTGGTTTTGCTTTTATTGCCTGTGATTTTGAGGTTTTATTTATAAAGTATTTTCCAGGCAAATGTCCTGAAGCATTTCCCCTATATTTCCTTCTATTAGTTGTTTTTCTTTCTTTCTTTTTTTTTTTTTTGACAGAGTTTCACTCTTGGTGCCCAGGCTGGAGTACAGTGGTGTGATCTCGGGCTCATCGCAACCTCTGCCTCCCAGGTTCAAGAGATTCTCCTGCCTCAGACTCCTGAGTAGCTGGGATTACAGGCACGTGCCACCACGCCCAGCTAATTTTTTGTATTTTTAGTAAAGATGGGGTTTCTCCATGCTGGTCCAGCTGGTCTCAAACTCCTGAACTCAGGTGATCCACCTGCCTCAGCCTCCCAAAGTACTGGGATTACAGGCTTGAACCACTGTGCCTGGCCCTTCTATTAGTTTTACGATTTGGGGTCTTAAATTTAGGTCTTTGATCCATTTTGAGTTGATTTTTATAGAGCGTGAGAGGTGGTTTCATTCTTCTGTTTATGGATATCCAGTATTCCCAGCACCTTTTATTGAAGAAACTGTGCTTCAAAATGAATGTTCTTGGTACTTTTGTCAAAAATCGGTTGGCTGGGCCAGGCGCGGTGGCTTGTGCCTGTAATCCCAGCACTTTGGGAGGCCGAGGCAGGTGGATCATGAGGTCAGGAGATTGAATAGACCGTAGTAGCTAACACGGTGAAGCCCCATCTCTACTAAAAGTACAACAAATTAGCTGGGCATGGTAGCATGTGCCTGTAGTCCTAGCTAATAAGGAGGTTGAGACAGGAGAATCACACAAACCTGGGAGGTGGAGGTTGTAGTGAGTCAAGATTGCGCCACTGCACTCCAGCCTGGGCAACAGAGAGAGAATCTGTCACAAAAAAATAAATAAAAATCAGTTGGCTGTAGATATGTAGATTAATTTCTGATTCTGTCCATTGGTCTTTGTGTCTGTTTTTATACCTGTACCATATTGTTTTGGTTACCACAGCTTTGTAGTATATTTTGAAGTCTGATAGTATAAAGCCTCTAGGTAGGTTTCTTCTTCTTGTGAAGAATGTCATTGGATTTTTTTTTTTTTTTTTTTTTTTTGATACAGAGTATAAATCTGTCACCCAGGCTAGAGTGTAGTGGCACAATCTCAGCTCATTGCAGCCTCCACCTCCTTGGTTCAAATGATTCTTGTGCCTCAGTCTCCACCAGCAGGGATTATAGGCATGCACCACACCTGGCTTATTTGTTTTTTTTTTTCAGTAGAGATGGGGTTTCACCATGTTGGCCAGGCTGGTCTCAAACTCCTGGCTTCAAGTGATCCACTCACCTCGGCCTCCCAAAGTGCTAGGTTTCCAGGCATGAGCTACCGCACCCAGCCAGTATTTTGATCTGGACTGGATTGACCCTGGATTGCTTTGGGTAGTAACGAATCTTTTCTTAATCCATAGGTTGTCTCTTCCCTCTGTTCGTTGTTTTCTTGGCTGTGCAGAATCTTTTTGGTTTGATGCAATCCCATTAACAGATATATGAAAATATACTCAACATTACTATTAGGGAAATTACAAATTAAAACCGCAGTATCAGCTCACACCTGTCGTAATGGCTGTTATCAAAATTATGAAAGGTCAGTGTTGGCAAGGATGTAGAGGAAAGGGAACTTTGTATATACTAGTGATGGGAATGTAAGTTAATACAGCCATTACAGAAAACAACATAGAGGCTCCTCAAGAAACTAAAAATAGAACAGCTATATGATCTAGCAATTCTACTTTCGGGTATACGTCCAAAAGATTTTGAAATCAGTGTGTTGAAAACATGTCTGCACACCCACATTCATGGTGGCATTATTCACAATAGCTACGACGTGGGTTCAACCACAGTGCCCATCAACAGATGAATGGATTGTAAAATGTGGCTTCTATACACCAGGAAATACTATTCAGCTGTGAAAAAGAAGAACATTCTGTCATTTGCGACAATATGGATAGACCTGGAGAACATTACGTTAAGTGAAATAAGCCATGCACAGAAAGACAAGCATTGTATGATTTCACTTAAATGTGGACTCTAAAACAATCAAACTCACAGAAACAGAGAGTTGTTTCCAGAAGCTGGGGGCCAGGGGAAATGGGGAGGGGTTAGTCAAAAGGTGCAAAGTTTCAGTTAGGAGGAATATTTCTTTGGGATCAATTGCACCATGTGGTGACAACAGTCAACATATTGTGTACTTCAAAATTTTTAAGAGATTTTAGATTTTAAGTGTTTTTGTAACTGCCCAACAGGTTCACCTTGCCCACTGCCTAGACAGAGCCGGTTTATCAAGAGAGGGGAATTGCAATAGAGAAAAAATAATTCACGCAGAGCTGGCCATGCAGAAAACCAGAGTTTTATCACTACTCAAATCAGTATCCCCACGGGGGACCAGAATTTTCCAGGATGATTTGGTGGGTGGGGGCAGTGAGTTGGGCTTGCTGGTTGGTTGGGCTGGAGATGAAATCCCAGGGAGTTGACGCTGTCCTGTGCTGAGTCAGTTCCTGGGTAGGGAGCCGCTAGATCAGATGAGCCAGTTTTTCAGTCTGGGTGGTGCCAGCTGATTCATCAAGTTCAGATCTGCGAAATATCTCAAGCACTGGTCTTATGTTTTACAACAGTGATTTTTATCCCCAGGAGCAATGTGGGGAGGGATCAGAATCTTGTAGCCTCCAGCACCGTGACTCCTAAACCGTAATCTCTCATCTCTTGACTAATTTGTTGGTCCTACAAAGGCAGTCTAGTCCCCAGCCAAGAAGCAGGTTGGTTTTGGGAAAGGGCTGTTGTTATCTTTGTTTTAAACTAGAACCTAAGTTCCTCCCAAAGTTCGTTTGGTCTGTGCCCAGGAATGAACAGGGACAGCTTGGAGATTAGAAGCAACATGGAGTTGGTTAGTTCAGATATTGTTCACTGTCTCATTTATAATTTTGCAACGACAGTTTCGTTTTCACCATAAAAAAACGTATCTGAGGTGCTGGATATATTAACTCACTTGATTTAATCCTCTCACATTGTGTAATCATATCATACCCCGTAAATACATACAATTACAGTTTGTCAATTAATAATAAAAAGACAGTGTTTTCCCAAAGTTGTTGCATTAATCAATACATAGTCCCATCAGCAATGTGTCAGAGATCCTATGGGTCCATATCCTTCCCAGGCATTGTCAGATGTATTACTTCTATATTCAGGAAAAGAAGAATGCTCCTCAAAACAAACAACAACAATAACAAAACTGCCTTGTCCTCCCTTCCCCTAGATTCTGGGAAAGATTTGGGGCACAGGAGGCGATATGTAGAAAAACGACTCCTCCACCGACAGCTTCTCAAAACTCTCCGGTTCCAGACAGCCTCTCCCAGCAGTGGAGTGGAAGCAGTGTGGGGGCGTGAGAAGGTGGGAAACTGCACAGTTTGTGTCAGGGGGACTCTTTCCAGCAGATGGTGAAATTATGCTGCAGGTCTGAATTAGAAACACCTCTCTCTCTCCCTTCCTCCCTCCCTCCCTCCTTCTCCTACCCTCCAGAAATACAAACACTGGACCAGCCGATTTTTATTCTGTGAAATATGTGCCCTAGCTATGTTCTTTGTAACCCTCTTTGCAAGGATCTGAGATCTGACCTGCTTACGTTTCTGTTTTGCTTGACTGTGGGGTAAGAACCTGCTGTTTACGCTAAGTGAGGTGTGGAGCTCCCGGCGCAAGCCCTGCTGAGACAAAGAAATTCAGTCTTAACAATCCCAATCGGAAAGCCTGTTTCAACAATGGCACCTCGCTTGCCTCTCCTTTCAACATTGAGTCGTAGTTTGTATCATTCTGAGTAGCCTCGGACACGATACAGAGCACCAGATGGACATGAGGATGTGTGATTTTGCTCATCGATTCTGAAAAAGGTAGGCAGCCCTTTAAAAAATGTACAGAAAAGCAATGAGGAACAGCGCCGACAAGCTTGAGGGCCACGTTACTCTCAGTCCAGCCCGGGATTCATCATTCAGCCTAGAGTGTGGGCCCCCAGAGGCCATGTTCCAGGTAAGTCAGTTCTCCAGGGGAGAGTGTGTTTTAAAGTAGGCTTGGTGGGATTCTCTCAGAGCTCTGGAGAAAGTAGGAGACTCAGGGAGGCAGTTAGCATTCCATTCCTATTTTACATAGAAATAGAGTAGCTTCAAAATAGTCTATTTGACATATTTGGTTTCTAAATCAATTTTCTTTTTAGAAAAAAGTCCTGTTTTTAAAGGAAGCTTGGAAACCAGTATTAGTACTTTGAACCTTAATGGGAGACAGGGTAAGAGGGTAGGTCTGAAACACCTTTGGGTCAGCAGAGCTGAGCAGAACGAGGTTAGATGTGGATTCTCTGTTGCCAAGAGCCAGGTCCACTTGTTTCCAAAAGCAAATACATGGGAAAACAAGGCTTGGATCTTCAGATAAAAAGTAAGAAGCCAAACCCAAACTCTTATTCAATATAATGTAAGACTGATGAGGGGGAGAACTGTGCCACGTTTGTTCACCACTCTATTCTCATGCCTAGGAGAGTGCCTGACACACAGTGAGTGTTAAAAAAAGGTTTGATAAAGAAAGAAAAAGGGGAATGGAGGGAGACATACCGTGTGGGCAGGGCCAGGAGTTTCTTTGCAAGATACTTTTGAGACATTTCCCAAAAATAACCATACACACACACACACACACACACAGGAAATTCCCAAGTTTTTCACCAGAGAGCATAATGAAGAAAAATTCATAATAATACTTGGCAAACATTTACCTCATCTACAGAAAAAGTCTAACAACATACTTATAACGCATCACATTGAAATGGCATAGGTTTCTGTGAATCCTTCAGCAAACATTGGCTGTGGAATGAATCTCTATGAAATAGAGTGAGTTCACCTGCTGCCTAGAGTTGTAAACAGACTAATTACATTTTTAGGAACATATGCCAAAAAATGATTTTGGCTTAGCAGTGATTCATCCCAAGCCATTGTATCTGAAGGTAGAGAGGGAAAAGCTCTGTTTTTGTTCTCTGACCATGGAGGGGACTAACTTTTCTGTCCTCAAAGGCAGGAAGGGTTAGGTTGACGGAAATATAGGCATTCTTTGCAAAGGTCAAAAAGGGACTGTAAATCATTAGCATACATTTTAAACAAAAGGCACAAAGCATGCTCTATTTGACACTCCTTTGACTCCTTCCAAAAAATTATGTATGTTTTTAAGAAAATCATACTTAACTGACCCCAGATCTGAAGACAGTATAAAATGCTGGTCCATTTATGAAGCAGGGACAGTTATTGATTGAGCTTTTATTTTGAGCATTAGCAGCTAAATCCAAAATTGGCTTTAATCCACAGAATGAAAGGTCGAGAAAAGCTCAACACAGAACAACAGGTGATCTTGCTGTTATTCACGAGAGGTGCCTGCACAAGTTGATAAAGAGCTATCAAGGGCCGGGTGCGGTGGCTCATGCCTGTAATCGCAGCACTTTGGGAGGACAAGGCCGATGAATCACTTCAGGTCAGGAGTTCGAGACCAGCCTGGCCAACACGGTAAAACCCTGTCTCTACTAAAAATGCAAAACTTAGCTGGGTATGGTGGGGTGTGCCTGTAATCCCAGCTACTTGGGAGGCTGAGGCAGGAGAATCGCTTGAACCTAGGAGGTGGAGGTGGTTGCCATGAGCCAAGATTGAGCCACTACACTCCCACCTGGGCGAAAGAGCAAGATTCTGTCTCAAAGAAAAAACAAAGAAGAAGCTATCATTGCACTATGGGCCTGGAACGTAACTGAGGACCACTGAATTCTTAGGCAGAGTAGCTTTGGAAACCTCAGGCTGGCCCGTATCAAGAATGAGCAGAGCATTTGGTTACATGTCCCGTCAACTGACAGGGCAATAATCTGAAGGAGACAGACTACATTCAGTGCCCTTTCTGGTGAGTTCACATTGGTGAGCAAATTGCCTGGGACCCCTACCAGTCAGAGTATACCACAAACAGATCTTCAGCGAAGAGGTCTTCATTACTTGATCAATTTTTTTTGAGGCATTAAATTACACTCAATGAGAAGACATGATCAGAATCTATTCAGACAGGAACATGTGATTTACACACATTTGTTTCGTGAAAGTTGTCAGAAACAAAATGGAGTCACTAATATAAGAAAAAGAAAAAGAAACACCTGACTAATAGGGCCAAGAAAGGCAATGAAGAGAGAATTCTCATGCTTGTGTGCCTGGTGATATAAACCGTCACAAAAGACGCTGCAAAGTGCACAACCTTGCATAAAGGGCGTCACAACCCCGCACAAAAAATACTTGTGCCAGGGCATGTGCCCAACCACTGCCTGTCCAAGTTCAGGGGTGTCACCCTTGTTATTGATCTTCGTAGCCAAGATCGCAAAACGATTACATTCATCCTCCTCGTTTTTTCCTTTACAATTTTTGTCTTGCTTTACCTTTCTGAGCGTGCTCATAGTTTACTAGGACATACATATTCCCAGTGCAATGCCCTACGCATAAACAAGTGTCGTTTTCTTTTGGAGAGCCTTTTTCTGTTTGTTGTTTAGGTTGACCTAAATGGTGTCAGAAAATGGTACCCGAAGAAAGCTCGCTCTCAGAAGAATCAGCGGTTCTTGACTTCGGCGTGCAGTCCTGGCTTGAGCCCTCTGAGATCCCTGCCTCAGCAGCTTGCCTTTTCAGCCCCGGAGGCTTCTCTTAGGCTGAGTTCCCTCTTTTTGGCAGGAGATTTTTGATATTATTTGGGATCTGGTATGGTTACAAGGCTGCCTTAAATGAAGGATCTGACATCTCTTGTGGGATGGTGAAAGACTGTATGTCTTTTCTGGTAAGTCCTTTCTGCTATAAAAACAAGCGTCTTTCTGTTTGAGTACTCTTATTTCTACAGAATTTACGGTCTGTCTCTGAAACACGTTTTTTTTGTTGTTGTTGTTTTTTTCTGGTGAATTCTCTTTTGGTCTGCGTGCCTAATGTTCTGTTTGATTAATATGCCTGACAATGTAAACGGTGGTGACTGCCCTCATGGTTTTCAATGAGCCATCCTGCACCCACCACTGAGCATTTTTTGCTTTTGTTTTTTGTTTTGTTTTGTCTTGCTCTCAAAAGAGTTTCAGAAACAAGCAAGGGGAAAGAGCCAAAGCAGGTGAGTGTCATCAAAATCAAACTAAGATAAAAGCATCCACAAACGTTTTAACCTAGCCACGTTAATCATAGAGAAGACTCCAGGGCCGAAAAGGCAAGCCACAGGGGCAGGAATCTCAGAGTGCTTTACGGAAATATTTTTGTGTGTAACTAAAAGATTGTGATGGCCTTTGTGCAAGGTTGTGGTTTCTGCAGTCTTTCGTGCTAGTTTTTATCAGGCACACAAGCATAAGAACTCGATCTTCAGAGCCTTTCCCAACCCTATTTGTCAAGCGTTTTTTTTTTTTTTTTTAATAATAGTGATCCATTTTGATTGTGACAACTTTCACATTTCCCACCTTTGATCAGGATCTTTCTCTGAAAGCCTCACTGATTATCCTGCGGTGGGATTTGTTGGCCCTTGGTTCCAGTTGCTGGTCTCACCCCACCTTGTGGGGAGTGAATGGGCTGAGAGTCAGTGTCAAAACCCTTTAAGCCACATTTGAACAGTAAGGGAGATTTGGAGAAAGTGGTTCTCATGCTAATTCTACCTGGAGTCTATTATTAAGTTCAATTTGTCTGTTCCATAGTCTTTTGTTATCAGCTCAAAGTGCTGGGCTGGCATTATCCTGTTAGGGTTGTGTTTCTGCAATTGTGGGGTTTTTGTTTTTTTTTAGTCAGAGTCTCTCTTTGTCGCCCAGGCTGGAGTGCAGTGGCGCCATATCGGCTCACTGCAACCTCCGCCTCCCAGGTTCAAGCGATTCTTCTGCCTCAGCCTCCTGAGTAACTGAGATTACAGGTGCACACCACCACACCCAGCTAATTTTGTATTTTTAGTAGAGATGGGGTTTCACCATGTTGGTCAGGCTGGTCTCGAACTCCAGACCTCGTGATGCTCCCGCCTTGTCCTCCCAAAGTGCTAGGATTACAGGCATGAGCCATTGCATCCAGCCCTCTGTAAAAATTTTAATAAGTAACAGATACAAAGTGTTTGTTTTGTTTTGTTGAGATGGGGTCTTACTCTGTCACTCAGGTTGCAGTACAATAGAGTGATCTGGGCTCACTGCAACCTCTGCCTCCCAGGCTCAAGCAGTCCTCCCACCTCAGCCTCTGCAGTAGCTGAGAGTTACGACTTGCAGATACAAAGTTTAAAAAGGGAAAATACAAAGTAAAAATATCAAGGCTGAAGTGAGCCATGACCCATGCCACTGCACTCCAGCCTGGGAGACAGTGTGAGACCCTGTCTCAAACAACAGCGGCAGCAGCAACCAAGCAAAAATCACAGTAGTAAGAAAATCCCAGTTTAAATAATGGTTTTGAGCCATACACTGAGGTTTAAAGATAACCAACTGAATGAGAGGGAATTAAGTGAGAGCGGTTATTACCATGTGGCCTGCTTTCCTATTAACCAATGGATATTAAAGGATCTCAGTCAAGTTACCAGCAGGAGCTTCTGATTATGAAATTTCAATTACATCAGTTTCTTGCCAAGTGAAAAAGCAGGCGTTAAAAGGGGTAAGAGTCTCACGATGTGGAGTCTTTAGATGCCTTAAGAAAAGCACGAAAACATCAAGTCTCCTGCTTTGCAGTCTCAGTGTCTCCAGTCATAACATTAGGCAGCATGCTGGACTTCTTGTCTGGCCCATACGTCAGGCATGAAACGTGTTCTTTCTGTCTTATTTCACTAGTATTGAAGAAAAAGAAACACTTGACCAGTAGGGGTTGGGAAGGCTATGAAGAGCGGGTTCACATGCTTGTGTACCTGATAACAAAAATGATCACAAAAGACTCTGCAAAAACCACAACCTTGCACAAAGGCCATCACAATCTTACACACCACACACACACACACACACACACACACTACTTCTGTAAAGACATCTGCCCAACAATTGCTTGTCCAGCCTTGTACTGGCATCATCTTTTCTGTTGATCTTTGTAGCAAGGATAATTATTTCAAAACAATTATTAATTCAGCTCATTTTCCTTTTAAACAATTTTGTCTTTCTTGACCTCTGAGTATGCGCATAGTTTACTGTGGGATGCATATTCCCATTGCAGTGCCTTACTCCTGAATAAATGTCATTTTATTTTAGAGGCCCCCCTTCTGTTTGTTATTTAAGTTGACACGTGCTAAGATTGAAGAGCCGACAAAAGAAAGATGTTAGTCTGAATTTGAACTTTCCAGTTCATATTCAACCAATTCAGGCCTGGTTGCCTAAATCCCAAAACCTTACTTCATTCACTGTTATAATGGCCAAACCACGGGCCTCCCACAAAGAATGGAGTCTTTTGGATCCAGTAAGAAGTTTATATAAGATTTGAAGCTGATAAATCCTAAAGTGACCTCTTCCAAAATCTATTAATCCATGGCCTCTGGAGTTTAGCCAAAGTCTTTGTTACTATTATTTCCTCTACCAGGAACACGTAGGTACAACCTACGTTGACCCAGCATGAAACAGAGAACTACTCATTCATTCCACACATATTTGTGAGTTATATCCCAGGCACTTTTCCAGGTCCTGGGGAAACAACAATGAACAAAATAAAGTTCTAGACCCCAAACAGCCTCTCTTCCAATTGTAATCAACAATTCACCGATAGAGGCTAGAGAGAAGGTGAATGGGATCAGAAATGGCGCTTTAAAGACATTCATTCAGCAAAAAATCAGCCAAGAGGTTAGATATTCTCTTTTACATCTCATCTCAACCACTTAGTCCCATCTGTGGGCACAAACAGGCCTAGCACAGCTATAACAAGGGTTAAAGGGAAGGGGACATTATTTATCTGAAGTTACATCTTTATCTTCAATAAAGATGGATTAATCGTAATGCTGACGCCAACTGTAGTGATGAAATTTCCCCCAGAGAGTTCCCCATTTGCAGCTACTGTTTATTAATAGATTTTCTATGGAGGAGATATTTTAGCTGTAAAATTTGCAAATAAGACATTTCCCAGGGAGTGTTTCAGATTGGAAGTGAGTTACAGATGAATCTTAAAAACATCAGTATTTATTGATGGGAAGGTTGATGAAAGCCCCAACTCAGAGCAGCAGTAGCCAGAGAGGTAGCGGGAAATCAGCAAGAGCTAGTGTTTTAGAGAAGGGCTTCCAGCAGTTAGTGTCTAACCGTGCAAGTGGAATAGAAAGGTCTGAACTACAGCTGAGAAAGTATTCTTTGGGTGTTAGCCAGTAGGAGTTCACTGGTGACAGGGAAGAATAGTTTCAGCCAAGAGCTGGAAGGAAATCCTGGATGCCATGGCTGGAGGAGGAGGAGATGGTGATAAGGCAGTAAGGGCAGGGAGGTTGACTCCATGAAGAATGACTACACTCCCTCCAAGCTGGCCGCCTTGCCTCTACTGCATCCTGCATAGCACTCGCTCCTGGCATACACCCTCCTAAGCTCAAAATCCTTTTTGGTGCTGTTACCACCTGCACAGCAAATGTCAATCTTAGCACAGACATGCCATCGTAGCCCAAACCTGGGTTGCAATGATTTACATAACTCGTCTTTGCCAGTGGATTATTCTCTTTGGGAATTGTCCCTCTAGGGAATGTACCATTTCATATTTGGCATTATATGTCATCCCACCTCTACCATCATGATATGGCACGCAACCCATGTGACTGAATGCATGGAAAGTGACAGATGGAATGAATGAATGATACCAACACTGTCTTTGTAACAGTGGATTTCCGAGTCCCCAAATGGAAGTTGATGGTAATTTATAATTCTCCTTTGTGAAATGTCTCAGGAACTTGAAAGCAAGACTCTCTATATAAATCTAGCACTCTGTGGTTGCTCAGTCACTGTCAATCTGTTTTATTTTGATGGTTTGAGTTACCTTAATGTTTCCTCATTATAAATTGACAAGTTCAGTTGAGATCAAGATCTCTGACTGCGATCGGGTTCTGCTGGTGATCTGGAAGCACTGCCATTCAGCATGACACTAACATGTAACACATGTCCCATCCCCTGTCGGACCTCGGACTCCTGCACAGAATCCCCAGAACAATAATAGGCTTTGCTTTGTGATTCCTCTGGTGACACGTTTATTTTAGTTCTTCTGGCAGAGCTGGAGACTTGCGCGACTAATTCGCTCTGACGTTTTCTAATTAGGTGTCTTGACACAGCAGGCATTCCAGTCTCTTAGATTTCTTTTGTTTCTCTAATGTGCCAGGAAGCTGTCTGCTTTTTAGCTGCCTCATCGTTCAGAAATGTTACCTGCCCTGTGAAATGAGGTAACACATGGAAGGCACCTGGCCCAGTCCGTGGCACCTGAGAGATCCCTGAGAAGTGTTCATTCCATTGCCCTGCTGCCTCTCTTCGCCTTCATACCTTCTGGTGCTTTAGTTAACCTCAAAGATAAAAATATTACCATTGTAAGGTTTACACTTTTCTTCATCCCAAAATAGAACTCAGTAACTCTATAAGAAATACTATATGGATTCAACATTTCATTTCCTCTTCTCACAGGGTACAAGTCAGGAATTTTTATTCTCTCTGCTTTTTAGAGAAAGAACCCTTAACTTCTCAAGTAACCAAGGTTGCAGAGTGGATCTATAAGGAACGTGGGACAAGAACCCGCAGGCGCCTCTTCAGAAATCTTCAGCCTCACCCCCTGCACCAGACTGTCTTCCACACACGGGCTCGGAGCAGCCAGCTCTGCCTCTGGAGAAGCCACCATCCTGTCCTGTCCTGAAGGCGTTCCTCCAGGCAGAAGGGAAGTGTGCCTGACTCCAGCGGCAAGCACCGCACTCTGTGGCCCCGAGAGAACCCAGGCGCAGGGCTTGGTCCTTCCCCATCCCCTCCTCTGGGCTGCCCGCGTGGAGTCCCACCTGGAATGTGGAGGAAGAATTCCCTGCAGCAAACGCACAGCTCGACCCCCTCCCTCTCTGCAAGGCCTCCCTCGCCAACTCCGTGCCCAATTTCAGACCTGAGGGGCGCGAACAGCAGGTGCTCGGGCCGCCCTCGCCCTTGGTGTTCTGGGAGCCCGTTGTCTAATTTTGCTCGGGCCTGGCCTGCTTCCTTTTTAGTCCTGGGCACGTGGGCAGAATACAAGCTAATTGGCAGGGCTGCTCCAAATCCTAAAGAACGCGGGCGCTGCCTGCTCGCCAGCGGGAGGGCTGTGTGCCCAGCTTGCGCCCTGCCGTTTTCCGAGGCCCGGGCGAGGCCACCCGCCGGACGAAGGCTTACCAGGGAAAATCAGGTCCCGACAGCCGGACAGGGACAACTCCCAGAGGAGGGGGATTCAGCTGCTCGCGATGCCTGGTCAGACGGAGGAGAATCAACCTGGGACGAGGAAGGGGCCCTGAAGGGACAGAGGTGAGCGCATCCCCCAGCCCCTGGCCAGGCAGAAGCCACGCGGACCCCCAGGTTGCTGGGCGACGGTGGGGGGAAGAGGAGGCCGCCCCCAGCTCCGCAGCACCAGCGCCCTCACCTCGGGGAGACAGAGGCGTCGATCCCGCCTGAGGACGGCTGGGGGCGCTGCGCTTCAACCGAAGGCAGAGATGCTGGCCCGGGCGAGGCAGCCGCTCCCGGAGGAGAGGACTCTGCGGCGGGGGGACAGCTGCGCAGAGTGCGGAGGAGCCGCCTTTGCAGCCAGGTGTCTGCAGGTCTCCGCGGTGCCTCTGAGGTAGCTAGCCGTTACCCAGTGCGAGCTAAGGTCTTTTCTTCTCGGTGTCATTGAATGCTCACAGCTACCCTTTAAGGAAAAGGATCCTGTACTCATTATTTTACTAGAAATGGAAGCTCAGGGCCACCCCTAGCCCGTGGAGACATTCCCAGAGAGCGGTCGTGTGGCTGGCCTGGAACTTCGCGAATTCCGTCGGACAGAAGTCCATGCTCTTAACCATTAGGCCTCCCATGCAAAGATACTTTGTGCGGGGACTTGAGCACGGAAACTCACAGAGGACGAGTTTCTTAGTTTCGTCATCTCTGAAATGGGAATAATAATAATTTTACTCCCAACTTGCAAGGCTTTGGGGAAGATTAGAGAGAATGTAAAAAGGTCCCTGGGAGAGGTCCTTGTGGCTTAAGGTGTGGGGGCCGCCCCCAGCCCCTGCCCGGGCACTCAGAGGGATGTGGGAAGACTGTGGAGCCCAAGTTATTGATGCTGTTTCTTTGAAATTAAATCTCCGTCAGAAAACATTGCATGACATCGAAATGGAAGAAATGTTGAGTCTGATGGCAAGGTCATAGATTTTGTTTTTATTTTTACATTTATATTTTCCAAGTAAAAATAATATGTATCATGTTTTCTTATTATAATTGTAATATGTGATGATGTATCGATTGTGGAAAATACAGAAACTGTAAAAGAGGAACTGAGAAAAACCTTTGCTTCTCACTGTTCACAGATAACGGTGTTCAAATAATTTGTGTTCAAATAATCCACAGATAACTACTGTGTTATAATAATAACTGTTCAAATAATAACTGTGTTCAAATAATTTACAGATAACTACTGTTCAAAATTTTAGATAACAACTCTGGAGGCTGAGGTGGGAGGACCGCTTGAGCCCAAGAGTTCGAGGCTGCAGTGAACTATGATTGTACCACTACACTTCAGCTTAGGTAACCAGCAAGATCCTGTCTCTAAAAAATAAAATAAAAAATTTTAAAATATTTAATTAAAAATTATAATTAACAATAATGTATTGCATGTCTCAAAACGATTACAAGGGAAGAATTATAATGTTCATGACACAAAAAGATAAATGTTTGAGGTGACAGACATCCCAGTTACCCTGACTTGATATTACATGCTGTAGTTGTATATATGTATCAAAATATCACATGTACCCCCATATAACCATGATATGTGAATTAAAAAAATATGAAAAAGAGATAACTACTCATTTTTCCTTTACTTCCAGTGTTTCGTTTATACATTTACTGTTTGACAGAATTGGTATCACATTATAGGTCACTATAGTATACTCCACTTTTAAAATGTAATATTTCATAAACATTTTACCATGACATCAAATAATCTTAACACATATAAGAATTAATGGTTGGTTTCCAATTTTCTTTGCAAAGTGGTTCATTACCTTTGTAACAGAAACATATATTTATGCTTGAAAGAACTTTATTGTGTTAAAAAAAATACTTGTAAGAGGGATGCACTGCTCTGCCCAGCAGTGCGGTGTGTTATGTTTGATGTCTAGTGCAGGTCTGGTGAAAGGGGATAAGCCTCCAGTAGTAACCATGATATGTGAAATGGAGTTAAAGATGGTTATGTGAGGATTAAATGAGATTAGATAGCCAATGTGTCTCTAGGACAGTGTGGGCCACAGTGAATGCTCAGTCATGACAAAATTATGTTAGTCAAGGACAATGCTAAGGGAATAAGATGGGTGTTGGTTGGGGGTAACCTGGAGAATTGGAGGATGGTCCTGTCAGTGGTGTGCTGAAGCCAGTTCTTATAGGACATCAAAAGCCAATGTTAAATACTCAGGAACTTTACAAGCTGGTTGTAAAAGATTGTGAAATTTCACTGGTAGCTTGAAATCTGTTATGGGGTGAGCATTTACACCACCCAAATTGGAAATCAGCAAACCCTACATCATTGTCTATGTATCTACGTACTTTTCAGAGAGCTGATTTTACCAGCACACCACTAGCAGGGATAATCCAAAGGCTTTGCTGCTTCTCAAAGTGGTGGAGCCTACAGGAAATGCTTGTGAGAGCTTGTAAAGCATTAGTAGATTTTGTTAAGATGGTGTGTGATAAACGTGAGCTGACTGACTGCCCTTGCTCTAACTGGAGGAAGGAATAGGGAAGCATAAGCTTTGGGGAACTTAAAAGGGCAAACCAGGGGAGTTTTTGTTTATGTTCCAAAACCAGAAATAACTGGATTAGACAATAAAACTGCAGGAGATGGGAAGCCTTGTCACTTGGAGTGATAAAGACCTGTTAGTAAATGGGAAGTCAGGGCTGGAGAGACATTCTTGGCCAAGAGAAAATTGTGTGGAGTTGAATTGATGAACCCAGCAGTCTCTTTTGCCATAGAAGACAGGTGGCAAGGATCAGAGTCATAAGGTCCGTGAGCTTGAAGGGTTCACAGATCACTGGCCAGCCTTCTTCATCTGACCCTGTCAATTACTTCTGAGACCCTCCACCCCACCTCCAGGTGTTCAGGTGCAGACTGCAGTCTTCCTCTCTCACTTCCCTGTTCTGCCAGCACCCTGTTGCTTCTGTGCCCTCTGCCCTTGCAGTTTGGGTTTTCCAAAGGCAGAAGCAAGGACAGAGTTCTTCAAGAAGACTTCAAGATGTTTTAGAGATCAACACGTTGGAAAGGAAGAAAAGAAAGAGAATAGGGCCTGAAAAGAGAGCTTTAATGCAGACCCGATAAAGCTTCTGCCAACCAGGTGAAGACTCTCTGGAGAGACTATTGCTTTGCTCAGTCCCCATGTGAAAGCTGCTCAGGAAGGGACAGTCAGGGGCAAGGAGACTGCCTGCAGCTGAGGCAGACCCCGGAGGGACAGAGGCGGGGGACTAAGTACACTCCCACAGCGGGCTGCTTTTGGGGAGGTGGCAGAGAAGACGCAGCTTTCTTACTCCTCCCCAGTGAGGGAGCAGCCTCCTTAACTACCCGCAATATTGCTGCTCTTTAGAGGAATTTTCTGAAGGGCTGGAGACATTAACAGGGAAGTAGGACATAGTAGATATGTCACAACTGATGTGAAAGGTGGCCACTCTCAGGGCTCACAGGTCCAGGAGGGCCTGCGCTTGGCCTGTCCAGAGGATTTTGGGGCCAGGCTCCATTTCTTGTACTAGGATCATTTATTATAGTATATTAACTGCCCTTTCTCTAACTAGATTAAAATAATCTAGAAGAAGCATATTAAAAAATAAAGTTATGATTGAATAAAGCCATAAAATAACAAAAAAAAGAAGGCATACATGTATATGAAACCCAGAACATATTTGACATATATTTAGAATATAGATTGACACATAAAATTTAAAAACTTTCACGTGGTAAAAAAATACCATTAACAAAATCAAGAGACAATAAATTTAGGTAAAAGCATTTGCAACCAGATTATAGATAAAGAATTACAGTTAATATCTATCTATCAAATAGCTCTTCAAATTGAGAATCAAATAGCAATCTAATAGAAAAGTAAGTAAAATATACAAATAAGCAGTTTATGGAAAGCATTCCAAAGTATCTATAAACACGTGAAAACACTGTGTGCCCAGAAGAAGCCCTGTGCAGTGACTGGACTAGCTAAGCTGTTGTACAGACAGACTGCCTAGTGATATAACCCTGGCCAAGTTATCAAACAGTCTTGTGTGTCAGTTGCCTTATCTTACAAATGGGGATGATTATAGTATTGGTCTCAAGGGATTGTTGTAAAGATTGAGAGCTAATATATGTAAAGTGCTCCATATAGAGCCTAGGCACACAGCCTGGCACAGGGCAAAGCATAATGTAAGTGCCTGCTAATGTTATGAATCAGGGAAGTGCAAATGAGAATACAACAGTGCAGTAGCACTCCTCACCCGACAGGTTGGTAAACATTAAAGACTGATTGCGCTGGTGGTGGGAGTTCACAGAAAAGAGTTCATTGCTAGTGGAAACGTGGAATGTCACAGTCATTTTTGGAGTGCATTCTGGCAATATCGCTTAGCATTTTAAATCTATGACTACTTTGACTCATCAGTTCAGCTCCTGGAAGTCTGTTCTATAGAAATAAAGCCACCAGTACAAGGATATTCATTGCTTGTCGTGGCAAACATCAAGAAACAAACTGAGAACTCATTGAAAGAGGAATGGGTAAAATTGTGGCACATTCTCAACCGTGTCATGTTGGGCAATATTTAAATAGAGCTTTACCAATGGACTTGGAGAGATTTTTGCAAAATGTGTTTAAGTGATAGAAGCAAACTTCAGAGAATGTATGGGGAAAAAACTTTTTGTAAAACAAATATGACAACCCTTAAATACATGTATACATGTTTGTATATTGTTACATGAACAGGAGAATGCTAGAAAAACTACACACAGGGTTAACTGAGCACCTGACCTTACAAAAAAGTATAGAGAAAGAGACAGTTAATCTGAAATCCCACTGTCTGGAGATAATCACCATAAATATTTTAAAGTTCATCATTCATACGTCTCATGCATATTCACAATTTACGTGGACAGAGTGAAGGCTGTTTTTTAAATCACAAATTCCTTTACATAGAAAGAAGATACAATAAATCTAGTTTCATTTGAGGGAGTAAATTCCAACAAAATCTCACATTGGGTGAGATTCTACCATATGAGTAGAATTCTGGAGTGAAAGGAGATGCTGAGAAGTGCTGACTCTTGTCGGTTAATTAACTACGTATATTTGAGCAAGCGATTTCAATTCTCTGGGCTCCCACTCCTCCCAGAAAATGAAGTTTGAGTAGATGAGTTATTAGCTTTCTTTCTGTTCCATCCAATACAGGAATATTTGATGTTCCTATATTTTTAACTGTGAGAAAATCAGAATGATGTACAGGAGGGGAAACACAGGCTCTAGAATCAGCACCTAGGTGAAATATCACGTTTGTTATGACTGCACATCCTTGGACTAGAGAGGTAAATTCTCTAATGAGGCTCTTTGCTTGAGAAATGGAGAACTAACAGTTTAGAGAACTTAAGGAATGACCGGAAACTGACTGGAATGACTGGAAAACATACATAAAGCATTAGCATATATATTATATATATACACACATGCTTCATGCGTTATGTATATTTCCACGTCAGTACTTTATTTATATATATATGCACATATATACATGTGTGTATATTTGTAAATATACACAGCATAGAGTATTTATATATAATTATATATTATCTAAGTTACATAATATATAATGTACAATGTTTCTATATTATATGTATAGCAAGAAATATACATAACATATATGTACATATGTCTATACATATGTAAATAAACACAGTAGCACTCTTTTGGATCTAATACTAATTACGAGACAAAATTCTTTTTAATAAACAGATAACAATAATAGACTTTATATGTAATTTCCAAAGGGCTGCTTTGTCACTTAAGGTGAAACGTAGTTTAAAAATAGGACACGAAACTCCCCGAGGGGAAAATAAGCAAGGATGAAACAGCAGAATAACTTTGCAGCTCGGTTCATTCCTGAGCATGGTCTATTTCCTAAACAATTTACTAATGGAACGTTTCTATTTTGGAGATGCTTGTTGAAGTCCACCCAAACAGGTGCTACTGAGTAAAGCCTTCCGGGGTTTAAGCAAAACGAAAAGAGGCTATATTTTCTTCCCTGTGCAAATGCTTCACATTTTCCATCAAATCAAAAGGGAATAAAAAGCTGTGAGTGAAATTTCATTAATCAGGACATTTTAGAAACGCAGAACCTGGACTTTTGATGCCACACCATAAATAAAAATGCAGGAAACCATAGTTTCCAACTCAGGCCACCATCGTTTTGTATCTTTGGGCTACATCTTCCCTGGGAAGAGCTATTTCATTTCTCAACAATTCTAACCCTTCTTTGAGGAATCCCAGTTACCACTGAGAAAGAGCCCAAGAACTTCCTTCAATGTTAAGTCAGTGATCTAGTCAGATTCAGAAATATTGTTACAGAGTAATACAATCATTAGAAAGAGGCTGGGCGCGGTGGCTCCTGCCTGTAATCCCAGCACTTTGGGAGGCCAAGGTGGGTGGATCACCTGAGGTGAGGATTTCGCGAACAGCCTGGCCAACTTAGTGAAACTGTGTCTCTACTAAAAATACAAGAATTAGCCAGGCGTGGTGGCCCGGGCCTGGAAGCCCAGTTACTTGGGAGGCTGAGACACAAGAATCGCTTGAACCATGGAGGCAGAGGTTGCAGTGAGCCAAGATGGTGCCATTGCACTCCAGCCTGGGCGACAGAGCAACACTGTCTCAAAAAAGAAAGAAAGAAAGAAAGAAAGAGACAGAGGTGGGGTGGGAGGGAGGGAGGGAGGGAAAGAGAAAGGAAACAAAGAAAGAAGAAAAAGAGAAAGAAAGTAAGAAAGAAAGAAAGAAAGAAAGAAAAGAAGAAAGAAAGATTCATCATGCAGACTCCCTATGGGACCTCTAGCTTCATTGTATCATGAAAGATACAATTCTTTCAAAATTAGAAACTCTAATTCCTTCAAAATTAGAAACCTTTCAAATGAAAGGTTTCTTTGAACTGGCTGAGTGGGAGAGTCATGGCTTGGGTAAAGACCAAAGAGAAAAATAAACAAATAGGGTGGAATAATCTGGGGAGTGATCTTTTCTCATGACATAAATTACATTATTTATTATGTGCAGAAGACAGGAAGGTGTCGTCTGGGCCGAAGCACTCTATCTCAGCAGCTACCAGACTCAGAAGTGAAAAAAAGCAGCACTCTCTCCAGGAAGAGAGCTGCTCTGGCTGGATTGGGGCGATTTCTAGCGCCTGAAGATTTGTGTCTCAGGACTGCCTGTATGGGCTTTGCCGTACTGGAATTCGGCTTTCTCTGATGAATTTCTCCTCTCTTAGTAGTCTCCTTTTGTCTCGTGCTCTGTTTTTAATTTGACCACCAGCCTTTGGCACTGAATGAAAAGCTCCCTACTCATTCAACCAGGGGGTTGCTGCATAGAAGAACAAACCATTTGTTTGGTTTTAATTTATTTCCCTTCCTGACCCAAATACTAAATTGAAATGACATTGAAAGTATCAGTCTGAAGGATGAGAAAGAGAATTCAAGGGATTTGCTCCATTTGGAAAAGGCACGTCATCACTGCAAAGTCTAAGGGTGAGCCCTAGCAGATAACCAGGTGATGAAAGCCTTTTCAGTTAGACTTCTAGTTTTGCTGTGTTTTAAATTTGCAATAGTAATAGCTGACTTGTGCATTTATAATTTATACAGTTATATTATAATTTATACATTGTCTAAATTATACAAGTTATAATTTATACATTGTTTCAGAGTGCATTCATTGCCTAATTTGCTTCTCAGAGCAGCATAATGATAGATACCATCGTTTTCTCATTTTACAGATAAGAAGACGAAAACTCTGAGAAAGTAAATGATTTTTTAACTCGGGTTTTCCAGGTAACCAGAGGCAGAGATTGAAATTGAGCTTAGGTGTTCTGCCTTTTTCATTCCTTGTTCTTACTGTTGCTTTTTAAAGAACTGAAACTCTGGACTCCTTGAACTGAAAGAGATCTTAGAGCTCTTTTAGGTCAGCATTTGCTAGTTCTACAGGATGTGAACACATGCTTCCACAATAAAAGTTTAGGCGACCCCAGATGCAAGGATGTCAATAGATTTCTTGATTACAGATGTCCCAGGGCCTTTATTATGCTAATAGATCTTGGTGGCCTTTCCCATCTTATTTGGCTATGGACTTCTTTTTGGGGAGTGTCCGTCTAAGAACCATGGCCTTGGCTCCCAGGCCACTGAGCTGCCTTTGTAGTCTTTTGTGTGAGCCCCAGATCTAGGAGGACTAGGGCAACACTATAGTTTTAGACAAAAAGATGGGAAGTAGTGGGAGTTTCTCTGGCTCTTGAGCTCCTCCTGGTTTCTGGGCTCGTCAATCTGGGGCTCCTCAATTAACACAGGCCGCCGCCCAGCAGCCCTGCTGGAGAGCCTCATCCCTGCCTTCCAGGTGTCCTCACCCACCTCCACTTGCATCTCATCCCCACAATTCCAGGCTCAGGGTGAGAACTTTCAGAGGACAGACTCTGGATTGGCCGGATTTACATCTGGACTCTTCTGCTCACAATCTGTGTGATCTAGCGTCTCTGTGTGTCAGTTTCCCCCTCTGAAAGCGGAGCTAATTATCATATCAATCTCATAGGATATTGTAAAGATTGAATTAGATCATGCCTGGAGAGCATCAAGTTTATTGCCTGACCCCTAGTAAGTGTTCAAAAAACTCATACTATTATTATTACCATCTTAATTTGGATACTGGGTAAGTATTACCAAAAGACATGTAGGCTGTCTTCCACGCACTCCTCCAGATACGCCAAGCGGACCCCTGCAGAACTGCCATGATCGAGTGGTGGCTTTGAGGTCATGCCCTCTGCATGTTCATAGGATGCCATAGGCTTTTAAAAAAATAATGATTATACCTCCCCTGGGGACAGTCCTACAGCTGTGTGTTTTAGGGTGACTTTTTCATGAGACAGTCCTTTTAGAATTGAGCTCTAGAAAAAGTATTTAGTATCTCCTCATGACCCTGATTGTGGTGCTCTGTTCATTTTGGCTTAGAGCCAAAAAATTTTTCTCAAATTATTTTTATTTCTCGCCTCACTTTAGTCTTTTTTTCTCTTTTGATTTGTGCTTTGCATATTCTTGGTTTGTTTTTCATAGCATGCTTTAAACTTCTTTCTTTCTTTCCTTTCCTTTCCTTTTTTTTTTTTTTTTTTGAGATAAGGTATTGTTCTGTCACCCAGGCTGGAGTGCAGTGGCACAATCATAGCTCATGGTAACCTTGAAATCCTGGGTTCAGGTGATCCTCCCACTTCAGCCTTCCACTGAGACTACAGGTGCACACCGTCATGCTTGACTATTTTTTAAATTTTGTAACAATGGGGTCTTACTATGTTGTCCAGGCTGGTTTCAAATTCCTGGATTCAAGTGGTCCTCCCACTTTGGCCTTCTAAAGTGCTGGTATTCCAGGTATGAGCCACTGCACCTGGCCATAACATTTTGTTTCCAATGTCTTTATTCTGAAGTTTGTTAAAAAAAAAAAAATATAGTGTCTTGCACTATTGCCCAGGCTGGGCTAAGTTCCTGGGTTCAAGGGATCTACTTGCTTCATCCGCCTGAGTAGCTCGGACTACAGGCACACACCACAGCACCCAGTTGAGATTGTTTTTTTTTTTTTCCCCCACACAGGGTCTTTCTCTGTTGTCCAGGCTGGAGTGCAGTGGTGCAATCATAGCTCACTGTAACCTCAAACTGGGCTCACGTGATCCTTCTACCTCAGCCTTCCGTGTAGCTGGAACTACAGGTACTTGCCACCATGCTCGGCTAATTTTTGTAGTTTTTGTGGAGATGGGGTCTCCCTATGTTGTCCAGGCTGGTCTTAAATTCCTGGACTCGAGCAATCCTCCCACCTCAGCCTCTCAAAGTGCTTATAGGTGTGAGCTACCACGCCTGGCTGCAACTGCAATTGGTATTTTTGTAAGCCATTTAAAAGTTTTGGAGAAGGCCAGGTGCGGTGGCTCAAGCCTGTAATCCCAGCACTTTGGGAGGCCGTCTCAGCTCATTGCAACCTCCTCCTCCCAGGTTCAATCAATCCTTTTGCCTCAGCCTCCCGAGTAGGTGGGACTACAGGTGCCCGCCATCATGCCCGGCTAATTGCTTCAGGATTTCATTATAAGGATTCACACACCGAATCACTCTTGAGTTAGAGAGTCTTGGGAAGCGTTGTCTCTGCAGACCGCTGTGTGATCTTTTGGGTGAGTACATGAAAACTACGTGCCTGCAATGTCTCCCCTTTTGCCTAGGCTTCCAGGAAGCTCAGAGCCAAAATCTGTGCCGGCTGATGGGGGGTAATCAGTTTACCTCAGTGGTCTGGGAGCAGCTCCCACTCTGCTTCTTTACAGAAAGAAATGATAGAATAAATGTTTCTTTCTCCAGACTTTCTCTTTGAGTCGACTTGGAAGGGGCAGAAGAATTAAGCTTTTGATTGTCATTAAACAGATTTGCCATTTCAAACGAGGAAGAAGTTGTAGCCAGTGGCAGATGTCATTACCTTGCTGTTGGTTCACTGCACAAACATTTATTAAATGCCTTCCTGATTCCAGGGGCTGGGCGGGGACCTGTGTAGAAAGATGAAGAGGCTGGTTCTTGCCCTCTAGAATGTGTTCCCTCACATTCTTGAATGCAGTTAATAAAAAATGAAATAATTGGCCAGCCATGGTGGCTCACGCCTGTAATGCCAGCATTTTGGGAGGCTGAGGTGGGCGGATTATGAGATCAGGTTCGAGACCAGTGACGCCAACATGGTGAAACCCCATCTCTACTAAAAATACAAAATTAACTGGGTGTGGAGGCAGGCACCTGTAGTCCCAGCTACTCAGAAGGCTGAGGCAGGAGAATTGCTTGAACCTGGGAGGTGGAGGTTGCAGTGAGCTGAGATTGCACCATTGCACTCCAGCCTGGGCAATGCAGAGAGACTCCATCTCAAAAAAAAAAAAAATCAAATAATTACAAATATCTGATGTACACTGGCACAGAAGGGGAGCCCAAAGAGAGTGACAGCTGGTCCTGGGAGGTTTTGATGGAGGAGGAGGGGACTGGTGCATGGAATCTCTTTCTGTCCTCGTGGTAGGAGAAAGGCCACACGGCACCCATCTGAGGACGGTGGTGACCAGCTTCCCAGCCAGCCCTCCCCACCTTCCAGAATCCATTCCAGCCCCAGGGTACCCGGGGCTGAGCTATGCAGCAAGAGTTTTCCAGACAGAAAGAAAAAATAGGTTAAAAATATCCGAGCCCCACACGTCCTATTTTTAATTGATTTGCACACAGACTCTTCAATCACAGCATTAATATTTAATTGTCCTGTCAGGTCAGATCCTTCCCAGTCAGTTAAAAATGGCTTGGGACAGAGGAGGAAATGTGGGGCTGGGGTGGCATGAAATGAGGAAGGTGGGGTGCCTGCCCGGAGGGGATTTGGATCTGAGGGACAGCAGGAGCAGACCCTGGCTCTAGGGACCTGGGAGAAAGAGTATCTCACTTGCTTTCTCTCTGCCCCTGTCCCTTCATCACACACATGTGGAAGCACAGTGGCATTTCCCCGAAAAGCCATTAAAGAAACCATGTAAGAGTTTAGACAACACCACGGTCTGTGGAGACAATGAGGGGCTTCTTCGAGGGGACGCCAAGAGGCTGCTGTCTGGGGGAGAGTCCAGAGGAAGGGGCCTTCAGACCCTCAGTGTTCTAAGCTTCCGAGGGGCCGATTGGTGTTTTGACTCTGGGCCCAGCCCAGCCCCCCAAGGTGAAACCTCATTTACATGCATGTTTCTTCTTCGAGACACGGCACCTGTGCTGGCTGGCCAAGTGTCACAGCAACGTAGAAACATGGCTTGGGAACTATTTTGAGTAAAAGCACTTTCGGAGACAGTCAATAAATGTCTCAATGTGACTCATTCAAACAGGCTATTAATAGACAGGAGATGAGAGGGACGGGAGAACTCAATTTCATTCCGTTTCAGCTTCTTGCTTCATTTGTTCTTCCTTTTTAAAAACAGAAATCAAGAAGTCAAGTTTGTCTTGTCAGGTTTGAGTGGGGTGGGGAGGAAGGGCTTATCTGCTGAGCAGTCATGTACCTCCTCCTCTTCTCCCGGGGTCCAGAGAGGGAAAAGCTGACGGCATATTCACCCTGGAGGCTACTACAGTCTTTTCTGTTCACTGCAGATTCCTTTGCTGAAGGAAAGGCCTAACAAGCCTGGATAGTCCCAGGAAATCATGTGGAGGTGATGTCTCATTATCTTTGAGGTCTGAGGAAAATCTTGGAGTCCTGTTCAATATCCCCATTCGCCTCTCTGTGTGTCTTCTTGGTTTGGTGCAGTGATTCTCACTGGGGAGGCATCTGTAGGGGTGAATTTGGTTGTCTTAATGGTTGAGCTGGGATGGTCTCGCCATTTAATGGGAAAAGGCAGAAATGCTAGACAGCCTGCAATGCTCTCGTGGCGGCTCACAACGAAGAACTGCTCCTGTCCTGCGTGAGGACTGGGAGCCCCTGTGCATTCCTGAGTGGAGAACATGTTCCAAATAATCTGAGCCTAAAATCGCACTCCATTTGACTCATGACCATGGAGTATTAGTTGCACATTTTTAAACGCATGAAGTTTTTCCAGGAATGCAACTGTTGTGAGAATCAGGGATAAACTTGATTTTGTGTTGTTCACCCTTTGGAAAAATCACATCCCTAACGCCAATGCCACTTGTGGTATCTGAGTCACCGAAACCACACACACCTGTACCGATCTGCATTTGCAGCTGTCAGGTTTGCGGCGCTTCTATTTCTGCACGCAAGCATCTGACTGTTTCATGCTGGCTGCTAAGGCAGTTGCACCAAACTTTAACACACTGAAACACATGATGTCATCATAAGCGACTTTTAGTTCTCTTTTATATTTCAATTAGGGCATTGTACTGATTTTTAAAATTGTGTGTGTAGGTGGGTAATGCGATTTTAATTTCAGGGATGTAAACGGGATACACAGAATATTTGTTAGGCACTGGGTCTGATCAAGTTCCTAAACCAGGATTGAAATAACTAGTGTGGGTAGTTTTCCTTGTTTTGTGTTTTCTTTTTTCTTTTGAGACAGTCTCGCTCTATTGCCCAGGCTGGAGTGCAGTGGCGCAATCTCGGCTCACTGCAACCTCTGCCTTCCAGGTTCAAGTGATTCTCCTGCCTCAGCCTCCCAAGTAGCTGGGATTACAGGCGTGTGCCACACCTGGCTAACTTTCGTATTTTCAGTAGAGATTGGGTTTCACCTTGTTGGCTAGGATGGTTTCAAACTCCTGAGCTCAAGTGATCCACCCACCTAGGCCTCCCAAAGTGCTGGGATTACAGTCGTGAGCCACTGCGCCTGGCCTAGGTGTGGTGTTTTTTGTTTTTTTTTTTTTAATGGATGGAAAAGAAGCACACTGAGGCAAAGCGATATCCCTGAAGCTACCAGGAAATATGATTCAGAAGCTGAAATTCTGACACAGACAAGGAAGTCCAATTTACTGCACATTATAATTCCATAATTTCTCTGTATCAATTTTTAAGTTAAATTTAAGCACCAGGTTTATAATAGGAAATGCATTAGTTAATGGGGAGAAAACAAGGATTAATAAGATGTAGCATTTATGCTATTGTGGGACCCAGAATTTCTTCACATTTTTCTCTATTTGAGCACGAACTGAGCATAATATAAAAACCTAAAAGTAAAACTACATAATTTAGGCTCCTTGTTACTCTGTTTCCCAATTCTATTTTTAAAAGTTCACAGTGCTTTTTGCAACTTATTTTCCGAAACTTCAGTTTCATATATTTATTTCCAAAAGATTATGAAAGTTTTACTATACATAGAATGGAAAGTACCTAAAAAGTTAGGTTCAGATAGTCAATGCCCTTCAATGAAAGACCATCAAAAATATACCTGTAATTGAACATATTTGGGTTTATTACTTCTGTCATCTAGGAGAAATGTACATCATGGAATACCAGGGGGCATCTCAATAAGATTGTTTTTTTTTTTAGAAAAAAGAGAGAGAGAAAGAAGGAAGAAAAAGAGAATGAGAGAAAGAGAAAAAGAAGAAGAAAAAGAGGGAGAGAGAACGGGAATCTTGCTCTATTGCCCAGGCTAGAATGCAGTCTAGAAATGGATATTAAAAAGCTCTTCTATACTAATAATTGTGCTATACAATCAAGATAGGAAGGAATAAGGGAGGAAAATAACAAACAGCCAACCAATATTTCATTTAAACCTACGAAATGCTATGCAATTGCTGGGGAGTGATTTACTCCCAACCATGTGGTCACTTTTAGAATAAATGTGTTGTGTTACTGAAAAAAAAAATGTATGTTTTATGAATTTGGAGAGTTCTGTAAATGTTTATTAAGTTTACTTGTTTGAAGTCTAAGTTCAAGTCCCAGGTATTCTTGTTAACCTTCTGTCTCATAATCTGTTCAATATTGACAATGTAGTGTTAAAGTCTCCCACTATTATTGTGTGGGAGTCCAAGTCTCTTTGTAAGCCACCAAGAAGTTGCCCTATGTATCTGGGTGCTCCTATATTGGGTGCGCATAGACTTAGGATCATTAGCTCTTCCCGTTACATTGATCCCTCTACCATTATACAATGTCCTTCTTATCTCTTTTGGTTTCTATTACTTTAAAGTCTATTTTA